>CAUYON010015502.1:0-54788 GCA_963573935.1 Arctocebus calabarensis
GTAGTCAGGTTAGTACAAAGGCTGTAAAGTCTCCATTTTTTTTAATGGCTGAATAGTATTCCATAGTGTACATATACCATAGCTTGTTAATCCATTCCTGGATTGGTGGGCATTTAGCTTGTTTCCACATTTTGGCGATCATAAATTGAGCTGCAATAAACAGTCTAGTGCAAGTGTCCTTATGATACAAGTGGAACACATTATTCTTAGTAAAGCATCTCAAGAATGGAGAAGCATGAATCCCATGTACTCAAGTTTGATATGAGGACAATTAATGACAATTATTGACACGGTGGGGTGAAGGAAGGGGAGAGCAGAGAGAAGAAGAATGAGGGAGGGGTGGGGAAAGGAAGAGCAGAGAGAGGGAAGGAGCGAGGGGGATGGGGTCTTGGGGTCTTGGTGTGTGCCAAACCTTTTGGGGGCAAAACACGATTGTAAGAGGGTCTTTTCCTAACAAATGCAACCAGTGTAACATGGTTTCTTGTACCCTCAATGAATCCCCAACAATAAAAAAAAAAAATGCCGGTTCCATAACCCACTGATTATCAGAGTATGATTCCCGGACCACAACCATCAGCCTCATCTGGGAATTGGGCAGTGAGACCCAGATATCTGGGTTTTAAAAAACCGTCCAGGGAATCCTAACACACACTACAGTCTGAGGATCTGGCTGATCTCAAGCTAACAAAATCAGAACTTTGAGAGGTGGGGTTTGAACACAATTAAGAACTACTTTGTTTGAAGAAACTCTGAATCTATTTAGGCATTGGAATGAGATTCCTGGCTGAGATGAAGCAGAAAAGAGCCTGGAAAACTCTAATTTGGAAAATTTAAGAAATTTGGATTATAATTTCTTTGTGAACTTTTGAAGATCAGGAAAATTTGATTTGGATTTTTAATTTTCTTTAAGTAACTCACACAAGCAAAATAACTTGGCTTCAGATTTTAAATCTTTTGGACTTTAGCTAATTTGAAATTTGTTTTAGATCTTATTAAAATGAAAGCTGTCCAGGGGCAACACCTGTGACTCAAAGGCCCCATATACCAGAGATGGTGGGTTTAAACCCAGCCCCAGCCAAAAATTGCAACAACAACAAAAAAATAAAATAAAATAAATGAAAACTGTCCAGCATACACTCAAGTACAGAGAACAATATGATAACCTGCTTATTCTTATGATTAAACAATGATTAACATTTTTCTATGTTTGTTTCAACAGTTCTTTTTTCTTTTTCCCTAGTTTATTTTTTTAAGAATATTGTTAAAACATCAATACTTGTTCTACCATAATTTTTGTAAAGAAATGGGGACTTTTTAATATATAAACACATAACCGTAATCCTATTTTCATTTCTATTAAATTTAATAGTAATTCTGTGGTATCACCTAATACCCTGTGGGTAATGACATTTCCTGAATGTTATTAAGGAATGAATGATGAATACTGGAGAGGTTGTAGAGAAACAATTTACATTATTTCTGGGAGTATAAATTAGTGCAAACACTATGGAGAACAGTACGGAGGATCCTCAAAAAATTAAAAATAGAACTATCACATGACCAAGAAATCTCATTGCTAGGTGTATATACAAAAGAAAGGAAAGCAGTATATTGAAAAGATATCTGCATTCCAGTCTTTATTGCAGCACTATTTCACAATCGCCAAGATTTGGAAGCAAACTAAATGTCCAGCAGCAGATGAATAGATAGAAAAAATGTGGTACATATACACAAAGGAATATTATTCAAACATAACAAAGACCGAAATCCTGTCTTTGCAACAACATGGCTGGAACTGGAGAACATTATGTCAAGTGAAATAAGCCAGGCACAAGAAGACAAATTTCACATGTTCTCACTTAAATGTGGGAGCTAAAAATTTAAAACAATTCATCTCATTAAAAAATAAAGAGTAGAATGATGGTTTCCAGAGGCTGAGAAAGGTAGTGGGACTGTGGGGAGAAAAAATGGATGGCTAATGGGTGCAGAAACATAGATAGATAGAATGGACAATATTCGATATCACAACAAAGTGACTGTAGTCAATAATAAGTTATGATACACATTAAACAACCAAAAGAGTGGAATTGGAATGTTCCTAACACAAAGAAATGCTAAGTGCTTTGAGTGATGGATACTCCAATTACCCTGATTTAATTATTACACATTATATTATTCCTGTATCAAAACATCACATGCACCCCCTAAATATAGACAACTATGTAGCTATAACAATTAAAAATAAAAAATTTTCATTAAAAAAATTATGATGTATTTGTGCAAAAGAATGCAGTTATTAAAAAAGACAGACTTCTCTTGGAAAATCAAAAGAACGGAACTCCTTAATTTCTTAGGAACTACCTACTGAAAGGCCACAGTAATCATCTGAATCATAAATAAACTTTAAATACATTCTGTTTTTGGAACTAAAACACTGTCTACTATCCTATCTATTCTTTGCATTATTAGAAGTCCTAGCTAACATAAAAAGGAAAGAAAAAGAAATAATAGGTATAAGAATCAGAAGGAAAGAGGCAAAATAATAGCGGCACTGGAGAATTTTATTAGAATAAAATATATCAGCAAGTTTGCTCAATACAAGATCAATACATACAAAATCAACAACACTCTTCTATGGCAGCAACAATCATGCAGAAACTGTACAAGGAAATACGACACTCTTAAGAGCAACAATAAAACTATAAAATGTCTAGGAACTAACCTAACAAAGTATGTGCAGAATTTTACAAAGAGCAATTTTCAACTCTACTAAGACTTAAAATAAAACTTAATAAATAGAAAGATACATTGTTGAAAGACATAAGATTATAAAAACATCTTCCCAAGACACAAAGAAAATAATCTATAAATTCTTTATGATTTCAATGGGCTATAAAAGGGAGTAACAAAAATGTTCTTAAATTTAGGAGAAGGAATAAATGTCTAAGGATAACTGAAACAATTTTGAAAAAGAAGAGAAAAGAGAACATAAATAACACGGTTACCTATACAACAGCCATTTCCCCATTTTTTTTTCTTTTTTTGAGACAGCCTTACTTTGTCGCCCTTAGTAGAGTACAGTGGCATCATAGCTCACAGCAATTCAAACCCAAGCAATCCTTTTTCCTCAGCCTCCCAAGTAGCTGGGACTACTGGCACCAGCTACAAAGCCCACCTGTTTTTTAGAGATGGGTCTCACTCTGGCTCAGGTTGGTCTGGAATTCAGGAGCTCAAGGTAATCTACCTGCCTCAGCCTCCCAAGTGCTAGGATTATAGGCATGAGCCACAGCACCCAACCTCCATTTCCCCATCCTATTTTACCTTATTTTGTTTACCTCTTTCCATGTGACTGAAGGAATAATTCTATTTCCGGGTCATTCTCGGAGTACATCTTGATTGGTCTTAGGTAATTATTGTGGGTCCACTCTCTTTGCCAGTTACTAGGTTAGGTGTGGGCCTTTGGAGTGATTTGGCCAATGATATGTGAGGAGTGGCCTGCTAGATGCCTTCTCTTTTACAGAGACAAGAGAGACAGCTCCTCTTCCAATATTAAGCTTTAGCCTCTCTGAATATGATCCCTGTTACTACTGTAGCCAGTTTATAACCAAGAGGAGAAAGCCAACATCCCATTATCAGCTGAGTAGAAAATTGGAAAGATGATACACCTGCGCCTTTGAATTGTCTTGCTGTAGAGCTTTCGTATCTCAGGACTTCTTAACATAATAAAGGTCTCTCATTGTATAAACAGAAGGGGATGAATATGTATGTATAGAATGATGTTAAAACATATTTTGTTTTTAATAAACATGTTGAAATATATTTGAAAATCCAAAATAGTACTATAAGATGGTTTCACTTAGGTGAAAGGTATATAAGTATTATTTACACTTGCAATATGCACAAAAATTTTATTCAAGCAAAAAAAACCATATTAACAATATTTACTTCTGTTTTATGATATTAAGCTTTTACTTTACAATACTTTTTTAATGTTGAAGTTTTCTTGTTTTCCTAAGCATGTGTTAACAAAAGCAAGAGGTAGAAAAGAAAAAGTGGTAATTTATCAGGTCAGAGAACAGACAGGTATGAATAAAGATCAAAGAAACATTGACAGAGGTATGAATAAAGGTATGAGAGGTATGAATAAAGATCAAAGAAACAAGGCAGTGTGGTGACTCACACCTGTAACCCTAGCATGCCGGGAGGCTCAGGTGGGAGGATCACTTGAGCTCAGGAGTTCAAGATCAGCCTTAGCCTGTTGTGGTGGGCATCTGTAGTCCCAGCTCCTGGGAGGGCGGAGGGAGGAGGATCACTTGAACACAGGGGTTTGAGGTTGCTGTGAGCTATGTTGATACCAGGGCCACCAGGGCAATATAGCTTGGAGCAACAGAGTGAGACTCTGTCTCAAAAAAACAAAACAAGAAAAGGAACGAAGAAACAAAGGTATTGAAGAACAGTGAAGTCTGAAGTCAACACCCAGATGCTGACTCACTTGGGCTAGGCTGATACAGTTGCTAACTGAAGCTTCAGTTTCAGTTATGGCCAAATTCTAGCTGTTACATTATGTTCTGGGACAATGAGAGAGAAGGAGAGTAAAGTCCAGGTGGCAAAGATTTTCCCATATCTGCTCCAGCTGGCTGAGGAAACTTTTGTGTTCAAAATCTTGGCTCAGCTCACATAATGCCCATCTGCATTATTTGCCATGAGGTGAATTTTTTTTGCTGCAAGAGGCAAATTGTACAGTCCTTGATTATGCCAGATGATGGTGGAAGACTTACAAGACAAGGTAAATCTACCTGGAAAACAAACCTGAATGAATGAGTTTAGGAAATAGCATCTATCCATGAATTACCATGTATGGTCATCAGTTTTGCTATAGTATCAGTCGTTGAAGTTGTTTGGGTGGTTAAAAATTAAATCAGCCGTAAATCCAAACAGGAAATTTCTTATTTTTATAAAACATAGACTCCCAGAATGATAGATTCTAGGTGGAAAAGAAAATAAGTTAGATTTCTTTACTTGAAGAACAGAAAAGTACGTAGTATAAGTCTGGGTAATAGAGTCAGAGTGTACCCATTATGGAAGCCCGTGAAAGCAGAAAATTGCATACTTGTTGTGGTGACAGAGACCTAGAATCTGTGACAGGGTTGCTCTTTTGAATAGAAATGGTGCTAATGTACTAGTAATGAGGTCAACGTGGTGTGTTCAACCCAACAGTGGGCCAATTTTCTTTGTTTTCAGGCCACCTGGTGCAATTTGCCCTTAAGGCAGAAAGGAAGGAGTGGAGGCAGTGAATATGTATGAGTCTATCTCTATTACTGGCAAAGTGCTCAGATGGCCTGTCCTGCAGATGCCAGGTCAATATAATCATCTTGAAAATATAAGAGAGCCAGTCGTTAGCAGCACTGAAAACACTTGATAGTCATCAGTGGTAGAAAATATTAAATATCATTTCAAGAAATGTGACTTATGGTTTTACTTTTTATATGAGATAAACTTTTACGCTGCAAGAACCTAGTAACAACATGTGCGCACACTGCCTTTTACAGAAAACTGTACGGTTGTTTTTTAAAATGTCCCAGCCCAGCATTAAACATTAAAAGAATTCATCTTTATAGCTCACAGGGAAGAGACACTGTCTAATGACTTGCTAGGTTTGCCCTTGATATTTCAGAAGGTCACACTGTTCTTTTCCGTATGTAACGTTTGTTATAACAATAGCACTTGACATTTTTGTCGTGAGTAAAAGAAATAACTATTCTGTTAGTATTTATTTATCGTGTTTACCAATGGGGACAGACCTCCCACATACCTGAACCTCATTTTGGTTATTATTATATAAAAATATATAACACAACATTTAATACTTGACAATTCTTAAATGTACATTTCGGTAGGGTTAGGTATATTCACAATGTTGTGCACCCAATTGCCAGAGCTTTTCATCTTGCAAAACTGAAATTTATACCCAGGAAGCAATTCCTCTTTTCTCTCTTCTTCTAACCCCTGGCAACTTTCTGTTGCTGTGGATTTGAACTATTTTAGATATGTCATATAGGTAGAATCATATGGTATTTGTCTTTTTGTGACTGGCTTATTTCCCTTACACAATATCCTCAAGGTTGATCCACGTCATATTACATACACATCAGAATGTGTTCTTTTAAAAGTTGATTAACATTTCACTGTATCGAACACACCACATTTTGCTTCTCAATTCATCCATAGATGAACATTTGAGATGCTTCAGTTCTTGGTTATTGTGAACAGTGCTACTATGAACATAGGCATGCAAATATCTCTTAGAAATACTCCTTTCAAATCATTTGGCTGTGCAGCGGAAGTGAAATCGCTGGATCATACGGTAATTCTACTTTTAATTTTTTTGAGGGTTTTTTTATAGCTACTGAGTCATTTGCATTTTACATTTCCGCCCCCCCCCCGCCCCCCAACGGTACACAGGGGTTCCAGTTTCTCAGCATCTTCGCCAATACTTGTTTGGTTTTTAAATAACAGGGGTGAGGTGATATCTCATGGTTTTGATTTGCTTTGCCCTGTTAGCACAATCTCCATTCATGTCCTTTGTCCATTTTTTTTTATCAGGTTATTTGGTTTTTGTAGTTACTGAGTTGTAGCAGTTTATGTTACCTAGATGTTAACTCCTTATCCGATACATGGTTTACAAACATTCTCTTCCAGGCTGTAGGTTGCTTTTTCACTCTGGGATTGTGGCCTTTGCGTATCTGGTTGTTCTAACACGGCACCCAGGGCTTGGCCTAACAGGAGAAGAGAAGGAGCCACAGATTTCACCACATCCGTTTCTTCTTTCCTTTCTCCGATTATACCCCTGCCCACAGATAGCTTCTTCTTCCCTAGAAACAGCAGCCTCCCCATCTGCCTTTCTGAGATCCCTTGTCAAATTTGACATTCAGACCTTCAATCTTTTAAAGAGCTTAGAAATACATAAATCCTTTCTCCCTCAACAAACCTTGCCTCTCAGGGGCAGCTTTGACAAGAGCCCTAAATGCATTTGTGCAACAAATAGCTCGTTCTGACCTTTTTTAAAGCACTGAAACCCATTGGTTCATTAGGTAGAAAATTTCAGAACATCATGATTTAAATAGAGGAAAAATATATCATTTTACTGTTGCAAGTGCTTATCCGTTACCCTCTTGGCCCTGAAGAAATGCTGATAACTATATTGGGTGATGCTTTATTCCCACACATATTCCTTCAAAGACTCCTTGTAACAAATATTGTTTTGGGGGTAACATCATAACTTTCCTCTCTAGGACAGTGGAACACGTTGGCTGGCATTCAAATGCACCATTATACAACCATCTCCAGTAATTACTTCTCTGGCCTTTTTTTCCCAGATTAGTGTTGAGCGTCATCCATTGTCTTAAAGCCCCTCTGAGAAGGTTAAGTTATTTAAGGGGTTTTTTTGTTTGTTTAATCCCTCATTTTATTAGACTTTTAACTTGATTTTGTCATTATTACAACTAAAATGATGAGTTTTCTCATTTTCCGGTTCAATTTTTCAAAGAGATTTCTGAAACAAATCTGCTCTTTGTGCTTGAAGTCTGTCTCTTAAGATCAGAGAGACAAAAAAATAGTCACATATAAAAAAATTGGAGATTTAATTGGAGAGGTTTGCCATTCTCAACATTCTACATGAGGAATTTCTCTGCCAGAACTGGTAGTGCAGCTTCCTCGTGTGTGTGTACCGGGATTTGTTAGCGAACATTTGGCTCATCCCACGAAGCAGCATCAGAAAAGAGGGGCATGCGATTTAAGGAGAAGGAAAGAGAAGTTTGTTACTTTGCCGGCAAAGGAGAAAAATGGCAGACAATGGTCTCAAAATCCAAATTCCTGCTTCTGGTGGAAAGCATAGAGCTTTTAAAGGTTCTGATCCCACAATCCCATCTTGGGCCGAGACAGTCTGGTGGCCTCTTACCAGAATCATCCCATCTTTGGCTAAATGGATCTTGTGACCTCAGTTCAGACTGTTCCCTTGAGCCATCTCCTGTGGCTCAAAGAACAAGAGATGCTCTTTGCCCCTCCTGACACTGGCCTGAGGAAGGGATGTGGGTTTGAGGCCCTAAAAGCTCAAGAGGCAGAAAATATTTTTGCCCTTTTCTTTGCAGGTCGTTCCTTCTGCCAACAGATTCAGGTCTAGTCTTGGACCTGAAAAGTCCAAGTGTGGAGGAGAAAATGGGCAAGTCAGCCACCAGAGGGGTCAACCCTAGGGGTGGGGAGAGGGAAGAGATGAGTCCTTTAAACTAACAGGTTAGGCTCGGTACCTGTGGCTCCAGTGGCTAAGGCGCCAGCCACGTACACCTGAGCTGGTGGGTTCGAATCCATGGGAGGCGGAGGCTGGAGACTCGCTTGAGCCCAGGAGTTGGAGGTTGCTGTGAGCTGTGATGTTACAGCACTCTACCCAGGGCGATAGCTTGAGGCTCTGTCTCAAAAAAAATAAGTAAACTAGCAGGTTAATGTCAGCTTAAGGATCTGAAACCACATTCTGACTATACCTCTGTCAGAGGATTTGCTTAGCCACAAACCATGAGGAATGTTTTGTACTTACATAGCATGCCAACGCTTTCTGGAAATTACCTAAAATCACTGTTTTGATACTTTGAGTTTCATTTTAAAAACAGAATAAGCTGACTTGTAAATATTAAGTATCTCATCCCAGAAAGTTTTCACAAAAAGGCTGTGGAGGTTTATTATTGAAACATGAAAAACAGATTCCTTTTTGATTTACTTTTAAGATCCACCATTCTGTGGAATCTCAATCCAAAAAAAAAAAGGTCTTGCATTTAAGAATAAAAATATATTCAGTAATCAGAAAGTTCTCTTCTTGTATCCTATATGCACGTATAATTTTTGCACTTTGACATCTTAATAATATAGCCTTAACAACACAAACATCCAAGCACCTCAGCTTCCACAAGCAATATCAGCAAGACATTACTTTTTCTTTAGCTCATAAAAGGCGGTCAGAAGTTTTTTTCTTCTGCATCTGCTGAGCATTTACAGTAATTTCTATTTTAGCAGTTTCTCATGATCTAAAGAACAGAAACCAATTCTTTTTTTTAAAGTTCTGCTTTCTCTTTACTCGGCTTGCCAGGATATTAGCATCTTAATCACAGTGCAATTATTGCAACCAGGAAACTAATATCGATACCAGACTTTTAACTACTCTACAGATATAATTTGAACTTACCCAGTTTTCCTACTAAGGTTCTTTTTCTTACATGGGATCCAGTCTGTGATCTGGTATTATATTAGAAACCAATACTTTTGAAAGAATTTTAAATGTCTAAAATGCCAATGAAGGCTAGGTGCTGTGGCTCACACCTGTAGTCTTCTGGGAGGCTGAGGTAGGTGGATTGCCTGAGCTCAGGAGTTCAAAACCAACCTGAGCAAGAGCGAGACTTTGTCTCTAAAAATAGCCAGACACTATTTCAGGCACCTGTAATCCCAGATACTTGGACGACTGAGGCAGGAGGATCACTTGAGCTGAAGAGTTTTAGGTTGCTATGAGCTATGATGCCATAGCACTCTACCCAGGGAGACAGAGTGAGAGTCTGTCTCAAAAAAATAAATAAATAAGATAAAATAAAATAAAACCATTAACTCAGGAGAATTCCAGTTGCTCCTGAAACTCTCCAACCCTCTTGCATGCCTTCCTTCAAGTCCAAGGCCAGCACCTCCCCTACCCACCTTCGACACCATCATTAACATCTCAGTCTCAATCATCCTTTGGGCAGATAGCAGCATCGGAAAAACAAAATAAGGTTATGTTAGGAGTATGTCAGACAGAAAGATCGAGTACAGATTTGAATCAGTAGACAGGAAATAGAAAGTGGTATGAGGCACCCTCTCACACATGGTTATAGTACAGCTTACAAAGCACTGACTTTGACCTTTATCACGATTGGCTGTGGTGCCTTACCGTTCTTTCTTTAGGCCAGCAGGGCTATTTAAACTGATTTGTCTGTAGCCGATTGGTTTAATTTTATTGAATCATTGTGACAAGGGCAAAAGCTTACATTTTGTGTTGAGTTTATGATTAGAGCTGGCATTTCGGGGAAAGCAGAATGATTTTAGTTTTAGCTAAATGGGTATGCATGGTTGGCCTTAAAGTATATCTAAACTGTGGACTCCATTTTTCTTTTTCTTGAATGAATTCTCCCTTTGGTCATTCTCCCGGTTGAACTGAGTTTGCCCAATCGTTTAGAATTACTCAGTGTCCACGTGTTTTCTTTCTATAGACATCTGTTGGTTACAAACTAGACTCTCAATAGGTTTTTTTCAGTGATTCTTATTCTTGGCGTTTTTGTCCTTCAGGCCTCATGTAAGGAGATCATCCATTGAGTTAGTGGCTGCTGTCAAGCATCTAAAACCCTCAAGAGGATACAACATAGAAGGGACATGTTGAATATGAGCAATTGGAACATAATTTTAAGCTTTTAAAAAATACCCCAAAGTTCTCAATGGGCAAGATTTAACCAATTACATAGATCAATTGATTGTCCCCCTGCCCCCAAATCTGGTAGAATACCTAGATCTAATCTTTTATTTTTTATTTTCATTTTTTTAAATTATAATGGGTACATACTAGTTATATTTTTATAGGGTACATGTGATGTTTTGATACAGACATACAATGTGAAATAATTAAATCAGGGCAATTGGGGTATCCATCACCCCCAGCATTTATCATTTCCTTATGTTAGGAAGATCCAAATTCCACTCTTTAGTTATTTTTAAAGTATACCCTAATTTGTTCTTGTGATGTTTTGGATCTAAGATTGGGGGGTTGCAATTCCTGATTTATTGATATGGAAGCAGCATACTTTTTTTTTCTACTATGGCCGTTTTGATGTAATAGATTTTTCTGGCTGGCAGTTGGAATGTCTCTGGTCATGTCACTGGGTATTCCCACAAACTTTCTGAATGTTCCACATAGCAGCAGGCATGAAGCTTATACATATTATTAGCTGTTGTGGTGATTTCACTGACATTTATATCAAATCATTCAACTTCAGCCATGGACATGCAAAGCTAGGAACAACTCTAGTTCTACAGTATGACCTTTAAGTTGTCAGGACCTCACATTTGCCAGAGTCTATTCCACAAATGTCTTGTGATGTTTTAACATAGCTGCTTACAAAAGCTTTTAAGAAAGCACGAGAATAAAACAGTAACTGTCTAGGAGTGGCAAAAGATTCAAAGTGACCACAGTTAGAGATCCGATGAGAGTGTACTTAAACGATTTCATTCACACTTGAACTTCAGCGATAAGTGAAATACATGCAGGAGCTTCCTGTTGATGCTTTGTCATATCACATGTTGGGGACGGGAGACTGGGAGCCCGGCCGGCCACCGAGGCTCACATGTGCTGCAGTGGGAGCGAGGATGAGGTGGCTGAGCTTATTTTCACTCATGGTAGAAAATCGCTTCCATTCACAGAAATATAAACAGAATCTGAATACACTTGTAATTTTTCTTCCTGTCAATGCTACATTTGCTTGGGGGTTTTGCTCTCACTGTTACCGTGATGGAAAATGTTGTTGCCACATTGGCGCAAGTGCGGCTTAAAGAGACAACAGACTTTCCGGTGCAAGGACCCGTGACTTTTTCCTGTGATGCAGAGCTCTTGTCTATGATTTGCAAACTTCTCCCAAAACGCAGCTTCTGTATCTGATACGAACTGAATCTTGGTTAGCTGAGTTGTTCTATTTTGCATCTTCCAGAAAAATTGTGCTAAAATCCTCACTTGCAATCTGACTTCCCTGACCAGAGCCACTGACTTTTTCATGTGTTTTTGACAGCAGTAAGTCACATTTTGCCCCATCTGCTGCTCGCCGTACTAGTCCCAGTAAAGACTTAGATTTCAACAGTCACTACAGTAAATCAATCATTTAGCCATCTTCCATTTTACTTGTTTGTCATTCATCTAGTAAAGAATGTGTCAAAATCCCCTAATTTGTTCCTTTTTAAATTTTTTTAAGCATTACAGAAAATGTTCAGCACCATTATTAAAAAAAATACAAAAGTTGACAGGAGAAAAGATTGCTTGAAATGCTCATAAAATAAATTAGCATGCACATGGTTTAAAATGTGAGAGCTAATAAGTTTTCTATAATCTAGGATTCTAGAATACTAGATTAAAATAAATAAGCCAGAAGAGGGTGGCTCTTAGTCAGAATCTCTGGGGTTTTACAGTTTCAGAGAAAAAGAAAAACATATTCTGTATATAATTGCATGGCATTTTAAGTGGCTGCAGAAATATCAGTAACTAAGAACCTTTGATTCTATTAACAAAAACAGGGTACTTGACCATTTTTAGTAAATGTATTTAGTACAAGATTAATAGAGTAAGTATTCCTAAAGTCTCCTTTGAATATTGAAATGGACTCCTTTCAAATCCTTCTTTGATTTTCAACTGAAAGTGGAAATTTCAATTTTTCTGGGAAGAGAAGATTCCCACATCAGAGTGAATCTTAGCACCAGGCCAGGTATTTGAAGTCTCTCAGCGAAGTTTAAGACAGCTTCTCTGCCATGTCACAAATATGAAATGTTGGCTCAGCAGCTGAGCCAACAGTTATTACCGCACCGGCCACGTACACGGAGACTGGCAGATTTGAACCCGGCCTTGGCCTGCTAAACAACAAAGACAACTGCAGCAAAAAATAGCTGGATGTTGTGGCG
The DNA here is from genome assembly GCA_963573935.1 of Arctocebus calabarensis. Lineage (NCBI taxonomy): Eukaryota > Metazoa > Chordata > Mammalia > Primates > Lorisidae > Arctocebus > Arctocebus calabarensis. Next base: position 12,724 of record CAUYON010015502.1, read on the forward strand.
GACACCTATAGTCCCAGGTATTTTGGAAGCTGAGGCAAAAGAATCACTTGAGCCCAGAAGTTTGAGGTTGCTGTGAGCTACGACACCATGGCACTCTACCAAGGGCGACATAGTGACACTCTGTCTCAAAAAGAAACACAAAAATAAAAAAAAAATTTTAAATGAAATGCTTTCTGAGGCAACAAAGTATAACAAATTATCTGTTCTAGAATGTTATAAAACAATAAGCAAACAAACAAGGAATGTGCTGACTTCAGTTACTGATGTACTCCGTGGCTTTTGAGCGTAGAGGATCTCAGAACCTAGGGGAAGAAACAGGCAGGAAGCAATGAACGGTGGTCGAACCAGGTACTTGAGGTAACAGAATAATGTATAGAAAACAAAACAATGTATAGGGAAAGAAGTGGATCCCGTTTTCCTTATTCTAGTTTGAGTCCTTTCACTGTTGCCCAGGAGCCGCTGTACCCAAGATGGAGCCTCTGAGCACAGGAAGATGTGGAGCACATCTGGGGCCTTTGAGATTAATTGGTGTAGGGAGCCATTGTTGGCAGGGCCTGTGGATGTGTTTAGTTAGACGGTGCATATTAACATGCCTTTCACAGTTGCTACGGTAAATCAATCATTCCTTATGATTGATGTCACCCATAACGTTTGTGTGCAATGTACAATGAAAAACTATTTTAAATTCCAGACAAGTGTTACGGGCACTCTGTATATACAGCTTATCTGGTGGATCACGAAGTTATTCCCTCATTTTTTGAACATTCACTTGAAACGTATAAAGGAGCAATTCTGTACTTGGAAAACGACAGATGAGCACAGATTATAGTTGGCCAAGATTTTTCAACATTGGCCCGTTGATTCGAGCCCCAGCTGGCAGGCGATCTCTTCCCGTGTGGCTGGAGAACCCACCATGGCTACACCAGAGGCCTGGTCTCCGCCTGGGGCCTCAAGGATTTTCCCACCTTGGCAGAGTCCAGAGGGTGCCCCTTTCCCACATTCTGAGAACACTAAGAATATATTTTTTCCTGTTTATAAATCCTCTCATGGATTGTTTTTTTCTCTCTCTGATGGTAACACTCTGTGCACTGTGTACTAATCAGCTACAACCAAGGAGGCAGATGGGTCAACTAAGTCTGGCAAGAATCCTCACACTTTGTGTCACTCTGTCCTCTGAGTTAAGATCCTGCCCCTCTCATCAATTATCAAAAAAACCCCAGCTGGGTGGGGTTCTTAATGTTTGGTCTGGAAACTTGAACCCTTGAAGATTAATTAGAGTGTTTTTTCAATAGTTTACTAAAATTACATGGCCTACCTTATACAACTCCAGCCATTTGCAAAGCATCTATTATAATTTTTTTTTTTTTAGCATAAAGTGATCTTAGAGGATTTCTAGTGCAACATTTTAATTTTCTAGGTGGGAAAAATAAGCCTCAAGGAATAAAGTGGTTTGCCCAAAGGCAAATAGATTTATTAAGTTATTTATTCAAGTGTTCAAAGATTATTTACTTGTCGAGTATTTATAACCCTACTTTTGCCATTTTAAGATGTATAGTTTTTCACATTTTGACATCTCTGAAATCAGGGTGCGTCTTAACAGTTGCTGTCTGCCAGGTGCTGTTGGCCAATGGACATGAAAACTTACAGAATGAATGTCACAGTCTGGGAGAAAGATCTCAAAGACAATGGGGTAATATTTTCAAATTTGCAGCTTCACCAGTACTCTTGATAGTGCAATGATACAGTGTGAAAAATAGCATATATGGCAAATTTTCATTAAAAATTAATGTTAAAGAGTTGGACTTGAACGAGAAGTTGTTTCAAGAACAGTGTAACCAATTCATTTTGCTTACAGTGTATTTGTATTTTCAGAGTGTACAGTAAGATACATGATAAATCTATGGTCTTACATACCTGACATGATGCATCTTAGATTTGATCCATTCTAAATGCTGGAGGTTCAGCACTGAAAGAAGACGGATAAAGTCCCCTAAGTTTAAATCCTGGTATGATCAAAAGAAAGAAGAAAAGTACCCAGTAATGAATGATGAGAGTCTCACAGAGACATGAGAGTGACTGCATGGCTTCCTTGGGTTGTCAAGGTTCTCTCTGTGGGGAAGATGGCTTTACGCCAAATAAATAATTGTACTAAATGAATGAAAGAGTGAGGACTACCAGTCTCCTGAATACCAGTGTTCTCACCAACTTCAGCAGGCTGATGGTACAATCACTGTGCCGAAACCTATGTAGAGTTTTTTATTTCACTTGTGATATAATTCTCATTCCAAAGTGAAAGTGAACTTGTAAGGAAATAACTTCATCTGGTCACTTTAAGTGGAAATATAACTGTCTTCGGTGGTATTAATATGTTATATAACAAAACATGTCCAATTTCTGATGCCATAAGTGACAGGGAGAATGAACCTCGAAAACGTCTGTGAAATGCAAAACACAAACAACACAAGAAATGTTTTATGTCAACTTTCTTGCCATTTTCTTACTTTCCTTGATTGACTAATGTTTAAATAGCAAGTATTTAAAACCAGCATGCTTATGAAGGGTTTAGCTAAACTTGGCCAATGACCTTTGTTTTAAAGATTCCAAAAAGAAGCCTACAAAATAAATGATAGGACCTTAAAAGCTCCTGAAACATTGGAAACAAAGAATAGTAAAATTTTAAAACACACACACACAAGGTAAATCCTAGATTAAAACTTAAATAGGATGATCTTAAAATGTAACAAGCTATTAAAGACACAGAAGCATTAAGAGGATTAACTGGTTTTCAGCCACAAGAGCTTTAGGCTACAAAGTCTAAGTCTTAGTAATAGCGTTTTCTTTTTAAGTTTTTGCTCATTTTATATATAATAAATATTCATTACATCCTTATTATGCACCAATCTCTGTGCTGATAGTGGTAAAACTCTTCTTAATATACCTCAAGAGCAGCTAGACAGATTATCTCTAGACAGATTATTAATCAGTTAAGATCTAAAATCTGGGGAGTAAAGTGGTGCCTGTGTCTACTCCATTGAATACCAAAGAAAACAGGTCTCTACTTGAGACCCACTAAGGGGAAATCCATTAGATTCGTTCCCCTGTAACATAATAAGAATAAATATGAAAAGCTTTTCTGGAAAATGCCCAAGAGGACAAACAGCAATCAATCTACTGAGTTCAGCTACACCCCAGCTCCTTCAAACCATTTCGAATTGATGCTTCAGCTTTAATTTCCATCATTATAACCACTTCAGTAAATGAGATATTTATGCCAACATGTGGAGGAAAACCTTATAGACCAATAAGTATTTCTAATACCTATACTGGGAGTCAACAACAGCTAAGTACTTTATTTCAAAGTGGCAGATGAGGATACAGACTGATTACAATTCTGAGGTGGTCCCTCAAACATAATTGAGTGTGACCAGGCAAAAATAGAAATAATTTTCCTTCAATTTCAGACAGTGAGAATGAGATAGAAATGACATCTATTAATAGAGTAGTGTCTCTAAATAAACCTAACAAATACCACTCAAGTCAGGCAAGAATAACTTAATGAAGCTACTCTGCTATTAAAGAGTGTGTGTGTGTGTGTTTATATCTTGTGGGCTATGGTATAGTTACTGTCATCCTTATGCCAGAAAGAATCCATCCTGTTCCATCAGCCTTATCTCTAGCAGTTGCCTTGAAAATCTTATCTGCAAAGATAAAATATTGTGTAAGACTGGCTGCAGTACAAAAAGCAGAGAAAAACTCTCTAACCATTACAGACGATGGGTCATTATTCAGTCTAAGTTTCATAATGTCATCTTCTCTAGAAATCAAATCAATTCCCTTAAACAATCTCAAATAAATAATCTCCTGTCAAGAAAACATTACTTCTAGAAATATCAAGTTTTCCAATTAACCATTTATACTTGAACTTGCTTCAAAAACTACCACAAAGAAAGAACTATATTGCTATACTAGAAGAGGGACCTCAAATATACAGTATCTCTCTTTGCTATGGCAGAATACTTTTTTTAGTACACTTTTTATTACTTCTTATAATTAAATTCCACAGATAACAGTTAAGTTTTAAATTTAATAAAAGATTCTATTGTTTAGCAAGGAGAAGTAAACAAGCTTTATTGAATATTCTGAATCATTTGCAAAACACTTAATCAAGCTCAATAAATAGATATCATTTTAAATAAGTATTTTGGAAATGTTTCTCAATTGATGTTGATTATTTTATATTTACTTGAAAACATCAAGTCCTTGTTTATTTGGTGGAGGAGAGAAATCTAAGTTTAGACTTGTTGGAGATAAAAAATTTGAAAAATAAATGGGAAGATGCAGGTCAAAGGGTACAAAGTTGTAGAATGAAGAAGGCTAAAGATTTAACAGACAACATGAGGAATAGAGTTCATAATATCATATCATATAACTTGCAAAAAGTATAGATTTTAGATACTCTTACCATGCATACACAAAAAGATAACTATCTGAGATAGTTAGCAAGTTAATTTGCTTGACTGTGCTTAACACTTTACTATGTATGTAAGTATCAAGGTAAGCATATATCATAAATACATCATGCTGGACACCTTAAACAAATTTCTGTAAACTGAACTGAACAATGACCTGCTGAGATGCCTATGTCCCCATCTCCAACCCTTGCGAATGTTACTTTACATCAGTGCTTTCAACTTTTTCCCACAGCACACTGATGGAAAATCACTGCTTTATGCAGCAAAAAAGACATTGCCGATGTGATTAAATTAAGGATCTTGGGATGAGCAGATTATTTTGGCTTACCCAGATGGATCCTCAATGGAATCACAAGTATCCGTGTGACAGGGAAGGAGAAGATTTGATAGTAGCAAAGACATGCAATGCAACGCCATGTACGAAGCTTCTTTCTGGCTTTGAAGATGGGGGGAGGGACCATGAGCCAAGACATATAAAGAAAGCCATCCTAGAATCTAGAGAAGGAAATAGATTCACATCCTAAGGGCATCTGCCCATGCCTGATATCAACTCAGTGATACTGCTGTCAGATTTCTGGCCTCCATAAATATAAAAGAATGAACATGTGTTGGTTTAAATGACCAGGATTGTGGTGGTTTGTTGCAGCAGCCACAGGAAACTAATGCGATATATTGAAAATGTGGGGTCATCACTGAGAGAATCGATGCTGAATTCACGGCATTCTCATGGAATGCTTATGCCTCACGTTTCTGGGTTGAATTTTTATTAAAATAATACTTCTGGGTTCTCAAGAAACTCCTTCTTCCTATATTGCCAGTGGAGAGAAAAATGGCTTCTCTAAGAGACAGTTTGGGAGAAGCAGCTGAACACTTAGCCCAGCCCCTTCTAATCCTCTTACTCTTCTCAGGACCTGCGTGTCAGCAGAGAACAGATATTCCGCTCCTTCCTGAGGAGTCCTGTGGTTACTCCCCCTGCTGGTGACTAGGAAGTCTGCCTAATTCCGAGATAATAGACTTAAAGTTGCATGCTCCAAAACCTTTTTTTAGCACTAAAGGCAGCATTTGATTTTGTGCCTTAATTCTCATGTATCTCTCAGTTGTTTCAGAACACCTGGGTTGGGGGGGAGGGGAGAGGCAGGATTTAACCTATTAGTTTCCTGAAGCCTAAATTTCCAAATGGGTAAAGGGGAAAAATAAGTAGAAGGATTCGATCAGTTCAGTAGAAAACAGAGAAAGAAAAAAAAAAAAAGATGCAAAGAAATGGGAAATAACTTGAAAGAGGCATAACCCAAACAAAAGAAACATAGAGAATCTGAACATACTGGGTTTTGGAGAAAGTACACTGGGCAAAAATTAACTGCCCTGCCCTGCAAACTGGTATGTCAATGTTCGTATCTCTCAACATAGAAATTATTTTTAAAAACCAGATTATTGTGAACACATTTAATATTAATGAAAGACACATTTACATTGATAAAGGATATGAACAACAAAGATGATATCAAAATCATAAATTTATATATGCATCTTCAATTTTAGCCTCAAAACGTAACAAGTAAAAGTGCTACAATTGTAAAGACAAGTGGACAACAACATAGTTACAATGGAAAACTTGAATATTATGTATCAGTTAGCTATTGCTTCATTTAAGGAATCACCCCCAAACTCACTGTCTTAAAATAAATACCATTTATATTTGTTCATACATCTACACACCAGCTAATTCAAGTGCAGGAGCAGAACAGTTGGGAGGATGTATCATTACTCCATAAAGTTTCTCATCTTCTAGCAGTCTAGCCAGGGCTTGTTGGCATGACATGAGAAGTTCCAGAGAGAAGCAGTGGCTCACGCCTGTAATCCTCACACTCTGGGAGGCCTGAGTGGGTGGATTACTTAAATTGATGAGTTCAAGACCAGCTTCAGCAAGGGCCACACCCCATCTCTAAAAATAGCCCAGCAGGAAAAAAATGGTAAAAAATAAAATCACATAAAATAAAATAAAATAAAAATAGCTCGGTGTTGCAGTGGGTACCTGTAGTCCCAGCTACTAGGAAGGCTGAGGCAAGAGGATCATTAGAGCCCAAAGACGTTGAGGTTTCTGTGTGCTATGATGATGGCACAGCACTCTACAGAGTGAGACTCTATATCATTTAAAAAATAAAGTCTAAAAGAAGAAAAATAAAATAATAATAAGTTGATTACAATCATTAAGAAAATATTCTCCAGCCACGAAGAAATTGTGCTGAAGTATGAAGTGATGTAAAATATTTGAAGGGACTGTGACAAATTAAAAGTATATGCTGAAAACCTACAGCAACTATTAAAACTTTCTTAAGCCAATAGTAGATAAAAAGTGAAATCAGAAAAATATATTCAATTGGTCTAAAATAAACAGAGAAAATAGAAACTAAGAACATATAGGACAAATAGAAAATAACTAGCAAGATAGCAGTTATTTATTAATAACTTTAATAATTGAATATTATATAATATTAATAATTACATTAAAATAAGGGATTGAGGCCAGGTGCAGTTGTTCACACCTGTAATCCTAGCACTCTGGAAGGCTGAGGTGGGTAGATTGCCTGAGCTTAGGAGTTCTAGACCAGCCAGAAGAAGAACAAGACCCCATTTCTACTAAAAAAACAAAATATATATATATAGAGAGAGAGAGGTAGATAGATAGATATAGAAAAACTAGGTAGGCATTGTGGCAGGTGCCTGTAGTCCCAGCTATTCATGAGGATAAGGAAAGAAGATTGCTCAATCCCAAGAGTTTGAGGTGACTGTGAGCTATGATGACACCATGGCATTTTACCCAGGTTGACAGAATAAGATCTGTCTCAATAAAATAAAATAAAATATATGGTTAAAGCACCCGCTTACAAAACAAAGATTGTCAGATTCAAGAAACAAAACAAACCAATTATATATTGTTTATAAGAAACCCAAGTTTCAATATAAAGATATAATTCGGTTAAAAGAGAAAAGATCAACCATTCCATCACTAATTAAAAAAAAAAAAAAAGCTGGAGCATCTATACAAATTTCAAATAAAGTAGACTTCAGATAAAGGAATATAACCAAGGATAAAGAGGACAACGGCACAATGATAAAAGGTTCAATTCACCAGGAAGATGCCATAATTCTACATGTATGTGAATCTAACAATAGAACTTGAAAATATGATAAATGAAGGAAAAATAAACAGCACTGAAAGGTGAAAGACAAATCCACCCATGTTCTTTAGACCCACTCTCTATATCAGTTGAAGAAGTGGAAAGAGAGTTAGTATATAGAAGACTAAGATGACACTTGACCTCATTAGCTTTTGTAGAAAAAACATCCCACAGAGGGAGTATAAACAGTTTTTCAAGTGCATATGGAAAATGAATAAGATAGGTCATATTCTGGGCCATAAAATCAGTCTTAATAAATGTTAAAGAGGTGAAACCTTAAAAATTTATGTTCTCTGAAACATAAGTAAAACTAAAATTCAAGAACAGACATATCTCTGGAAAATCCCTAAATATTTGTAAATTAAATAATACGCTTTAACCTATGTGTCAAAAGTGAAGTTAAAAAGGAAATTACAAAACATTTTGAATTGAATAAAAGTGAAAACACAATGTTCAAGTGTTTCAGTCTAGTTAAATTTGGTCATAGAAAGGAATACTTATATTAGGAAAGAAGAAATCTCTGTTCTAAACTTTCATTTTAAGACACTGGAAAAATAAGAGCAAATTAAACTAAAAATATAAGAGGAAATAAAGATTAGAGCAGAAACAAAGGAAACAGAAAAAGTAAAGAAAAATCAATGAAATTAATAGCTGGTTCTTTGAAAAGTTCAATAGATGAGATAAACCTCTAGCTAAACTGAGAAAAAGGGCAGCTCCTGTGGCTCAAGGAGTAAGGTGCTGACCCCATATACCGGAGGTGGTGGGTTCAAACCTGGCCCTGACCAAAAACAAACAAACAAACAGACAAAAACTGCAAAACAAACAGAAAAAAGAGAGATGAAACAAGTTACTAATATCAGGAATGATGGAGGACATATCACTATCGATCTTACAGACATTTAAAAAAAGAATATTATGAACCACTCTGTATAAATAAATTCAACATTTAGAAAACATGGACAGATTTTTTTAGAGATACACACTATCAAAACTTTACAAAAAGAAAAGGATAACTCAAATGGCCTTATGTTCATTAACAAAATTAATTCATAATTAACAACCTTCCAACAAAGAAAATTCAAGGCTTGGATGGCTTTACTGGCAAATTCTATCACACATTTACGGATCAAATAGAATCAGTTATAGACTCTTCCATAAAATAAAAGAAGAGAGAACATTTGGTTCAGCATTTGAAAATCAATAAATGTAATTCTCCATATCAACAAACTAAAGAAGAAAATTCATATGATCATCTCAATAGACATAGAATATAAGTATTTGAGAAAATTCAAAGAATGTCTTGAAAAACTCCACAAACATCATACCTAGTGGTGAGAGACTAAATGCCTTTTCCCCCAAGATTTGGAAAAAAATCTAGGATGCCCAGTCTTACCACTATATATTGTACTTAATAATTTAATAAAGTGTTAGTAAGGCCAATTTAATAAGGAACAATAAAAATGAAAAATTCACTAACGAGATAGACAAAATAAGAAAAGATATAACAGAAATATGAAATATTTAAATTTAAATCAACAAAAGTACCTTGGTATACTAAAACCTACAAATAATTGATGAGAGAAATCAAGACATAAGAAAAGGACAGGAGCTGCGTCCCCCGCCCCCCACTGCCACTGGAAGAGCCAGGCGGGCCGACAGTCACTGCCCATGTAGGTGGAGCTGCATTTGAGCTGGCACCTGACCAACAAGTGCTACGGATGCATGTGTCTGTGCAGAAAGCTCCCACAGGCCTCAGTCACTGACTGTGGAGGGCCCTGGCTGGGTTGCACTCAAGACACATAGGGCAACAAATGTCACTACCCACAAATCTGAAGGAAGCAGCTCCCACACCAGTGTGGGTGGGAATCACTCCTACCTATGGGCATGAATTGTGCTACACTCATGCCAGTTTAGGTTGTCAAATACCACTGCCTGCAGATCTCAATGGATCAATTCTCAAATCAGCTCAGGCTGACAGTCACTGCTATTGACAGAACTAGGTGGGGCACTCACTTGTTCTGCAAGACAGGATCACCAATGACAACAACAGGAGAACAATGAGGCAGGAGACAGGAAAGCAGCGATGGTAAATACTTACAGTACACCTGCCCAACTAGAGCTGGGTCAGTGCTCCAGAGTAGGACACAAGTGCATCATCCAGGGACCTCTCCTTCTTTGCACTAAGTAGTAGAACCCCCAGCAGAAGAGAACAATGCATTGAAAGCTTATCTGTCTTGAGCTGAGAGAAGACATTTCAGGTGAGAAAAACCAGCATAAAAACTCTGGCAACATGAATAAACAAACTGGGAAAACAAACAATGTTTTAACACCTGCAAAGGATGACAACAGGTCTCTAGCAATGGTCTCCAAACTAAAGGAAATTGTCAAAAATATCAGAGATAGAATTCAAAATATGAATGGTAAATAAGATGAATGAGATTGAAGAGAAAGTTGAAACCCCACCCCCCCAAAAAGTTTCAGGACACAAATGAAGAAAATGAAAAATTCACTAAAGAGATAGAAAAAATGGGAAAAGATTAACAGAAGTTGAAGAAATAAAAGTCATTTAGGGAACTTCAAAATACAGTAGAAAGTTTCAAGCAGCTTGACAAAACAGAAGAAAGAATTTCAGAGCTTGAATCCAAGGCTTTCAAGCTAGCCCACTCAGTCAAAGATGCAGAAGAAAGAGTAAAGACTGAACAATCACACAGAGAGATTATGGAACTATGTGAAACAAGCCAACATATGAATTAGAAGTTTCCCTGACAAAGAAGAAAAACCAAAAATTATAAAAATCCTATTTGAGGGAATTCTTGAGGGTAACTTTCCTGGTATCACTAGAGATTCAAATATCAAGATACAAGATGGTTGTCAAATACTGGGAAGGTTCATAACAAATAGGACATCTCCAAGACATATAGACATCAACCTGGCAAAGGTCAAAATTAAGGAGAGAATTTGATAAGCAGAAAGATAGAACACTATAGTAGATGCCTACCAGTGGAAAAAATCCCAAAGTTAAAGATCATAGCTCTAATAAAGCAACAGCACAAAAGGAAAAATAAAACAACAAAGTACCATCCAACATGATGATGACAACAGTATCCCACATATCAATATCAACACTCCACTTGAATGATCTGAATGCCCCAATTAAAAGCCCTAGACTGATTGAACTAATGAAAAAAAAGACACCCCAAATGTATGTTGTTCCCAAGAAACACATCTAACTCACAAGAACTCACAGACTCAAAATAAAGAGATGGAAAAAACAATATTCTACACAAATGGAAACCAAAAGCAAGTAGGTGTAGCCGTTCTTATATCAGATAAAATAGACTTTAAATCAATAATTGTAGGCATAGATGGTCATTATATAATGGTAAAGAAAGCAATTCAGTAAGAACATGAAACAATCCTAAATACTTATTCCTAGATTTATAATGCAAATTCTACTATATATTAATAATATATAAATAAATTTATATAATAAATATATAGATAAATATATATAATAAATAGTAGCATCATAATTAGTGGAGATTTCAACACCCACTGACATGACTGGACAGATTATTGAAGCAGAAAATCTATAGAGAAATACTGGACTTAAAGAATACCCAAGAACCAATGGCTCTAACAGCTGTTTACAGAACAATCTATTCAATAACTTCTGAATATACATTCTTCTTATCAGTGCAAAGGATGTTTTCCAAGATTGGTTATATATTATGCCACAAAACGAATCTTGCAAATGTTAAAAAATATATTATGTATCTTCTCAGACCACAATGGGGAAAAACATCTTGCAACCAATTCTAAGAGAAATATTCAAATCTACACAAAGTCATGGAAATTAGCCTGATTCTGAATGATGCTTGGGTCAATAATGAAATTAAAATGGAAATCGAGATTCCTCAAATACGTCAAACTAAATGACAAACAGGATCCAATTTATCAAAATTTGTGAGACTCTGCAAAAGTAGTTCTAGGTAAATATTCATAGCCTTAAATGCCTACATATAAAGATAGAAAGACCACCAATTGACAGCCTAATGTCACTTCTAAAGGAACTAGAAAAGAAGAGCAAATCAAGCCTAAACCCAGCAGAAGAAAAGAAATAACAAGCTAAGAGAAGAAATAAATGAAATGGAAACAAACAAACAAAAAATAATACAGAGGAGCAAGGAAATCAAAAAGATAAACAAAATAGATTGACCATTAGCAAGATTACCCAGAAATAGAAGAGAAAGGATACAGATAAGCATAATCAGAAATGAAAAGGGGGACATTACCATTGATGCCATGGAAATTCAAAATACCATTTGTGAATACTACAAAAATCTCTACACAAACAAACTAGAAAACATAAAGGGAAATGTATACATTCCTAGAAACACACAATCTCCCAAGCTTGAATCAAAAAGAAACAGAAATCCTGAACATACCAAAAACAAGCAGTGAGATTGCAACAGCCAAATTTTACCAGACACACAAAGAAGAACTACTACCTATGCTACAGAAATCATTCCATAATACTCAGAAGGAGGGAATCCTTCCTAATTCTATGAAACCAGTATCACTTTAATGCCAAAGCCATACACACACACAAAGAAAGCTACAGACTATTATTTCTTATGAATTTAGATGGGAAAATCACCAACAAAATACTAGCAAACTAAATTCAATAAAGGATTCAATACCATTTATAATAGCTGCAGAGAAAATAAAATCCCTGGGGATATATTTAACCAAAGAGGTGAAAGATCTCTACAAGAATCACAAAACACTGATGAAAGAAATCATAGATGACACAAACAAATGGAAAAAACATCCTGCACTCGCAAATTGATAGAGTCCACATTATTAAAATATCCATACTACTGAGAGTGATTTACAGATTTAGCCCAATCCCCATCAAAATACCAACATCATACTTCACAGATCTAGGACGAATAGTTCCACCTTTCATTTAGGAGCCCAAGGAGCCAAACAATCTTAGACAAAAAGAACAAATCTGTAAGCATCACATGATTTGACTTCACATTCTACTATGAACACATAGTAACTAAAGCAGCGTGGTGATATGGTCATATGGTCATTTGCTATCCATACTTCTTCTTCTAGTTCATAGTAGAATGTGAAGCCACTCATATGTATCTCTATAAAAGTAGAGATACATATCAGTGGAATAGAATAGAGAACCTAGAAATAAAATCATCTCTACAACCAACTGACAAAGGAGACAACATATGCTGGGAAAAGGAACCCTTATTCAATAAATGATGGTGGGAAAACTGGACAGCTACATGCAGAAGAATGAAGCAGAACCCTATCTCTTACCATATACAAAAAGTACTTCAAGATGAATAAAATATTTAAATATAGGTATGAAACCATAAAAATTCTGGAAGAAAACATAGGAAAAACTCTTCTAGACATCACCCTAGGCAAAGAATTTATGACTAAGACCCCACAGGCAAATACAGCAAAAACAAAAATAAATGGATGGAACTTAATTGAATTAAAAAGCTTCTGCACAGCAAAGGAAATAATCAGCAGAGTTAATAGAAAACCTACAGAATCAGAGAAAATATTCGCAAATTTTAAATCTGACAAAGGGTTAATATCCGAAATTTACAAAGAAATCAAACAAATCAGCAAGAGGGAAGCGAACTACCCCGTTAAGACTGGGGAGAAGACATGCACAGAAGTTTGTCAAAAGAAGAGAGTCAAAGAGCCAACAAACATATGAAAGAAACATGTTCAACATTACTAGTCATCAAGGAAATACAAATGGCTGTCAGACTAGCCATTATTAAAACATCAAAAAAAAAAAAAAAAAAAACCAACGGAGGCTGGTATGGATGCAGAAAGAAAGGAATGGTTACACACTGTTGGTGGGACTGCAAGTTAGTACAACTTCTATTGAAATCAATATGCAGATTCCACCAAGAAATACATGTAGACTTAGCATTTGATCTGGCATCCCACTACTGGGTATCTACCTAGAGGAAAAGAAGTCATTTTATCAAAAAGACACCTGCTATCTCTTCTTTATCGTGGTGTAATTTGTAATCACAAAGATATGGGATCAAACTAAGTCCCCATTAATTCAAGAGTGGATAAAAATAGTGATATCTATTATCTATCTATCTATCTATCTACACATCAATATATACACACACCTTGGGATACTGCTCAGTAATAAAAAGGAATGAAATAATATCTTTTGCAGCAACTTGGATGGAACTGGAGAATATTAGTCTAAGTGAAATGTCTCAGGAATGGAAAAACACACACCTCTTGTACTCTCTAATAACTGGACGCTAAACAATGGGTGTACATACACAGGCACAAAAAGATCTAAAGGACATTAATGGTATAGGTAAGAGGGGGCTGAGGGGTGAAACTTATCTATCAGCTACCATGAACACTATTATGGTATGGACACACTAAAAAGCTCCAGCTTAAGCATTATACAAGGTATCCATGTAACAAAAACATTTGTACTCCCTTAATATTTTGGAATTAAAAAACTAAAAAGACAGTAAAAAAATAAATGAATAACAACAAAAATGAGCAAAATATTTGAACAAATATTTCACTAAAAAAGAAATATGGGGTGGTGCCTGTGGCTCAAAGGAGTAGGGCGCTGGCCCTTATGCCAGAGGTGGTGGTTTCAAACCCAGCCCCAGCCAAAAACAACCAAAAAAAAAAAAAACATCCTCTCTGGCTTGGTGCCTGTGGCTCAAGCGGCTAAGGCACCAGCCACGTACATCTGAGTTGGCGGGTTTGAATCCAGCCCGACCCACCAAACAATGACGGCTGGAACCAAAAAATGGCCAGGCATTGTGGTGGGCACCTGTAGTCCCAGCTACTTGGGACACAGCGGCAAGAGACTTGCTTGAGCCCATGAATTGAAGGTTGCTGTGAGCTGTGATGCCACAGCACTCTACCCGGGGGAAAGCTTGAGGCTCTGTCTCAAAAAAAAAAAAAAAAAGAAGAAGAAGAAGTATGGATAGCAAATGACCATATGAAAAGATAATCATGACAATATTAATTATAAGGAAAATGCAAATGATATCCACAATGAGATACATCTACTAGAATAGTTAAAAACAAACTGAGAATATCAAGATCTGATGAAGATGCAAAACAACAAGAAGTCTCAGCTCGGTGCCTGTGGCTCAACGGGCTAAGGCGCCAGCCATGTACACCTGAGCTGGCGGGTTCAAATCCAGCCCCCGGGGCCCGCCAAACAACAATGATGGCTGCAACCAAAAAATGGCCAGGCGTTGTGGCAGGCGCCTATAGCCCCAGCTATTTGGTAGGTGGAGGCAAGAGACTCGCTTGAGCCCAGGAATTGGAGGTTGCTGTGAGCTGTGATGCCATAGCACTCTATCCAGGGTGACAGCTTGAGGCTCTGTCTCACACACACAAAAAAAAACAAGAACTCTCGTACATTGTTAGTGGAAATGCAAAATGGCACAGTTACTTTGGAAAACAGTTTGGCAATTTTATATTAAATCTGAAATTTCTGATATTGAATCAAAAGTTCACTTTATTATATATCAAAAAAGAAGTAGTGCGTTTTTAATCAAAGTATATGTCTAAACTATTGACATATGTTGCCATCTTTATGGTAGCTTGTGTACACCAGCACCAAAGAAGTCTGGAAAGGGAGTGGTAATGAAATTGCGAAAGGCAGCTTGCTGAGAATTCAATATCTTTCCTTGCAAGAAGTGTTCCAAAGCTGCAAGAAGTGGTAGTCAGTTGGTGCAAGATCTGGTTAATACAGTGGATGACAGAGTGTTTCCAAGTCCAGCTTAATAGTTTTGTCTGCGTGACAGCATTGTCTCAGAAGAGGATTGGCCAGTCTCTATTGACCACTCTCAGTTGTTTAATTGCAAATATCCTCATCATTTTGCTCACTTAGTTGCATGACATCTACTGCAATAGGTTGACCAGATTTCATGAAACTGTAATGAGTAACTTCAGTGCAAGCAGACCATTAGCTTTTTTGATGACTATTCAGTTTTATATTGTTTCAGCCCTTCCCCTTTATCCAACCATTGTGATGCACACTTGCAATTGTCAGAAGGAGTCCGTTTTTCATCACACATAACAATACAGTGTAGAAATGGTTCTCCTTTATGTGGTAACAGCAAAGAAAGGCAATTTCTTTTCTGATGTTTGTTTAATTCATGCAGAACCCATCTATCCAGCCTCCTTACCTTGCCGATTTGCTTCAAATGGTCCAGTATTGTTGGCATAATAATATCAAACCTTGCTGCTAATTCACACTTAGGTTGAGATGGATTTTCTTTCAACACACCTTTCAGCTCATCACTATCCACCTTGGTCTCGGGTCTCTTGTGTGGCTCATTTTCAAGATTAAAATGATCAGAATGGAGCATCTCAAACCATCAGTGTACCGTGTGCTCATTAGCCACATCCTTCTCAAACACTTTATTAATATTTCAAGCTATCTGCATTGCATTGTTTCTACAATGGGATTCATATTCAACACAACACAAATTTTTGACGTATTCATGGTTTCACGAAAAATTGCTCTAAAAACAATTTTGAAAGATAATTACAAGCCAAAACATATGTTTGAAAGAATGAGAATGTACCTTCACAATAAAAATAAAACATGAAGTATCAAAGTGAAATGTCAGGATATCAGCTGTCAAACTTAGTATTTATGCAAATCAGACATTTCATATTTAATAATCTACTATCAAGTTAGACATGTACTTGCCATATGGTATCACAATCCTTCAGTTAGGTTTGATCCAATAGAAATGGAAACTTAGGTTCACACACAAACCTGTACATGGATGTTTATAGGATTTTAATAATAATCTGCAAACAAGAAATAACCCAGCATACAGCAATTGGAGAATGGAAAAATGAACTGTGGCTCATGCATACCATGGAACATTACTCAGAAAAAAAGGGCAAGGTAGGGAACTGATAATAGGCACAATAACATAGATGAGTCTCAAATGTATCTGCGTGGAAGAAGCTGGACTCCAAGTTTGCATTCTGTGTCACTTGTGTCATATTCTTGAAAAAGTAAAACTTTAGGAACAAAAAAACAGATGAGTTGTTGCCAGAGCATTGGGGTTAAAGGAGGAAATTAATTGCAAAGGGGTAGAAAGGAACCTTTCGGTGGAGTGATGGAGATGTTCTGTATATTGTAGGGATAACTTATACAAGTGTTTTTCAAAATTCAAAAGTGTAGAATTCCACACATACATAAAAGGTAAAATACATTGTATGTAAATGTTATCTGAATAAATTTTGACTTTGTGGTACACGGGCAGACTGGGAACCTAGTATCAACCAGGGTGGTCTTCCCACATTGCTACCCTACGTGGCTTTTCTAGGGGACCTGGCCTTTGATGTGACAGAAGACTCGAGTGAGGGATTCTTTAGTGAATTACAGTGCATTTACCACGGGAACCCAGCAATGCAAAGAGGTTGAATGGTTGTGGTTATGCTGAGCTTGAGCCCCTGGTTTCCCTGCTCAGGACCCCGAGTCTCAAAGAGTCTCTAGGTAGCAGAAGCATTTTACTGATGTTGCCAGTCAAGCACAGAATAAAGACAAGGATGAGCATTCTTTTGGCAGGGATAGAAATAAGAATTTTGAGAAAATAGATACAGACTGGAGAGCCTGTCCTGCCACAGACAGCTGTGATGTCTACCCACCTAGAAGAAGTGATGACAGCTTTGGAGACAAGTAACCAGATCATTATGATTCAGCTCAGGATCATGATGGGTACAGGGATGGGTACTATGATTGCCCACGGCAGGACATGAAGCGATTCTGGGATCTCTATGATGACCATGGCAGCAGAGACTATGATAGAGGCTATGATTCCAAGGTGGGCCGTGGCTAAAGAGCACCACATAGTGGGACCACAGAAATGGTGACTACAAAGGAAGCAAGCAGTGCTAAAAAGACCAACATGACAGATAGGATAATAGATCACAGAGCTCCAAAGGTAATTACTTTTGACATGATTATAGACATGATGATCTTCTGGATAGCCAAAACTAGAATGTGGGCCTCAGGAGAGACACCCTACATGGTAAAGAAATTCAGGAATGGACAATTGAGGACAGGAAGTGTGTCATCACAAACTGGGACCACAGACACATCTGGCAGAAATGTATTAAAGGGAGAGAGTGAGAAGTCTCCAGAAAATGGGACTTAATAAAGAGAAAGTCTGCCACTCTTTACTTTCTGAGTCTCCCAAACCTATTTGGGCCTTAAACATAATGCCAGCCCCTCCACCAAAAGAGAATGCTTGGGAGAGGCAGGGTTCTAACTCTGCTGCTAGATCTCAGGGCTTGATACAGGGTTCTCCTGTTCAGGGCTGGACAGAGATCCTCATTTTCTAGACCTGGATGAGCTCAGAAATCTGTCTCATCACAGACCCCCATCTCTAGGCACAAACAGGCATATTCCAGGCATATTCCAAGAAAGGTCATGAAAAAAATCAGCCTGGGAGTATCTCATCTGGGCAATTCTTCCTGGAATAGGGAGCCCACGCCCTAATGCCTCACCTGTCACAAACATTGAATTCCCTTACTAATTTTACGGCTCAGCGCCTGTGGCTCAAGCAGCTAAGGCGCCAGCCACATACACCTGAGCTGGCGGGTTCAAATCCAGCCTTTACTAATTTTAGGATTATTTTTCTACCTACAGGCTCCTGGCCAATTATGACACGCTCCATAAATACACTCTCCCAAACCCCTATTTCCACAGGGTAAGAAAAGTCGTATATAAACCCCCAGACAGAGGCCCACATGGCTGCCTACTGGGGCCCCCCTCCATTGCCGGAGGTTCTGTTCCCTTGTTTCCTTACCTATTTCTTTATCTTTCAATAAACTCTGCACTTTTGCTTACTTAAATGGTCCATGGTTTCATTCTTTGAAGCCTGAGATCAAGGACCTGACATACAGAGAAATTCTGGCTGTAAGTTCAGACAGAGTGACGAGGGAAACTACCTCCAGCTTGGCCGTCTGAAGAAGGACCAGCAAGGAAAGATGAAAATTAAGTGGACAGGATGAGTGTCCTGAAAAGCCAGAGAACTCCATTCATGGGAGTAACAAAGACCACCTGAAGGAGTCAGATAGGACAGATGGCAAAAAGGATCGAGACTTCAGATCTGCACCTGAGCCAAAGAAACTTGAGGGGAATCCAGCCTCCAAGTCCAGTTCTACAAGCAAGTCTGCTGCTCTCTCCACTGATGGTGAAGATGAAAACGAGGGGGAAGATTACGCCAAACAGACCTTGATAGGCTGTGGGTTGGTCCTGTCTCTCTCCACACTGGCACATTCAAGAACAAGTCAAACCTCTACCCAGACAAGAAAAAATAAAACTCACCGTGTCCTGGAGACCTAACTTGAAAAAAGAAAAGAAATGAAATTCTTTTGCATGCTGCGACAGCCTTTAAAGTATTGACGTAATTGGAGAATCGCCCATGTAGCCAGAGAGAAAGAGACTACCATTTTTCATGACACCATGCAGTTGCCTGTGTGATTAGTGCCTGGGGTCTCCATTTAGCAGAAATGCAGTGACAGTGATACATGGCTGTGACTTTGGTTTAGCAGTAGGGGAGGCAAAAGGAGAACTGTGAAGCTTTTACCTTTTAATTCTTGTATCCTATGTGGTATATATGAATTCTCAAACACTATCTGAATGAATTTTCTATCCTTAGAAAGGCAGATTTAGCCTCTCAAGTTGTTTTAGTCTCCAGGAGGTTGCTGGTCTCTCCTCTTATTTAATTTTGAGTTATTGGGGCCGGTCTAGGGGGAATGCCTTCATTTTTTATTCCTCTCCCCATCTGAAAACAGTAGTTGGGAGTCTATGGCAACTAAAAAATAGATTACTTAGAACCAAAATAAATGGGAAAATCATGATTTGAAAAGAAGCTTTGGGGTAGCAGTGAATCATTTCCCACCAACTAATACAAGAAAATGGTGTGACCGCCAATAAACGCTGGAATGGTTATTTCCTGGAGCAGGAAGTACTTAGGGGTTGTGACAATCCCAGTCTTTCATGTGTCCTGCTACTGCCGTTTTTGAAAGTCCAAATATATTCAAATGTATGTATTCTGTTGGAAGTGTGCAGCTTTGAAAATTTAGATTCTTGTCACCGTCTTAAGTTCTTCTTGGTACTCTCTCCTCCCAATAAGCAGGCTCTATTTCAGTTACATACCTGATCTCTGGGGGATTTTATATCTCAGCTCCCCAGGAGCTGTGAAAGGAAGAATTACTCCTTTTCTCAAGCAAATTGGTTCCTGGATGTCTTTTGATTTTCACTCCTTCCTTCGATCCATGCCTGCTCCTGCTGCTTTGAACTCTTTTATAGATCAGAATACTCTAGAATTGGCTCGGCGCATGTGGCTCAACGAGCTAAGGCGCCAGCCACGTACACCTGAGCTGGCGGGTTTGAATCCAGCCCGGACCCGCCAAACAACAATGACGGCTGCAACCAAAAACTAGCCGGGCGTTGTGGCGGGCGCCTGTAGTCCCAGCTACTTGGGAGGCGGAGGCAAGAGACTGGCTTGAGCCCAGGAACTGGAGGTTGCTTTGAGCTGTGATGCCACAGCACTCTATCCAGGGTGACAGCTTGAGGCTCTGTCTCCAAAAAAAAAAGAATAGAATTGATAGTCTTGGGTAGTAAGTAAAGGTGGATAAAGAAGGACAGTTAAATTGGGAGCCTTTCTTACAACCTTGATTGGGGTTTGTTGGTTCGTTTGTTTGTTTTCAAGTTTCTTTCTCTTCACTGAAATCCCACACTAGACCTTAGATTTATAATGTGGCATAGGGGGCACCTGTAACTCAGTGGTTAGGACACTGGCCACATGCATTGGGGCTGGTGGTTTGAACCTCACCTGGGCCTGCTAAACCAAACAACAACAACAAAAAAAGATTATAAGGTGGCATAGACTCGTATGCATGTGTTGTGTTTTTAAAGCTTCCCTTGAGAGACTAAACAGTAATGGAGAGAACTATTTGAACAAGGTCCTGGTTTCTCTTGTAGCACAATAGCTAAACTTGTCTGCTTCTTTCTATGTGCAGCTTTGTAAGGGTCAGCTCAGTAGATGGTATCCTTCTCCCTTACAGGTGATATAGTAATACCTGCAGAGAAATGACGTTGGTCTCTTGATTGCAAGATTTTTCCACATCAGTCCCAGGTTAAACCCTGTCCAGCCATGCAGAAGTATTGGCTATGTGTGCTGCAACAGTGGACATAACAAATAATTCACCAAGTGGATGGAAGATGCCTTATGTGAATTAACTTTAAATAATTGGCATGGATTGGTTAATAGCTAGGAAGAGAGCTCTTAAAGAAAGATACCCAAGGGGCTGTGCGAGGTGGCTCATGTTTGTAATCCTAGCACTCTGGGAGGCCGAGACAGGTAGATTGCCTTAGCTTACAAGTTTGAGTCCAGCCCGAGCCAGAGTGAGACCTCATCTCTAAAAATAGCTGGGCATTGTGGAGGGTGCCTGTAGTCCCATCTCCTTGCGAGGCTGAGGCAAGGAAATCGTTTGAGCCCAAGAGTTTGAGGTTGCTGTGAGCTGTGATGCCACGACACTGTGCCAAGGGCAAGAAAGTGAGTCTCTGTCTCAAAATAAATAAAGAAAGAAAAATAAGACAGATACCCAAGGGTGAAAGGTCCCCCCCCAACACCAAAATCCGTTGATAGTAGATAATGAAAAGCTAGGTATGGCCTCTTCATTGCTATTCTTCTTCCAAAGAGTGGTATCCAAAAGAGCTGATTTTCCCACCCCCCTACCTTGCCGCCACTGTTAAAATAGAAACAGGGATTGATTTATGTCCTGCTGCTGAATACATGTAAAATTTATCCAAAAATATCTTTTATGAAAATTATTTGTAATCTGTAGGCTTAATACTGAGGAGATGTCTCGAGATATAA
Organism: Arctocebus calabarensis; assembly: GCA_963573935.1. NCBI lineage: Eukaryota > Metazoa > Chordata > Mammalia > Primates > Lorisidae > Arctocebus > Arctocebus calabarensis. The sequence continues at coordinate 34,339 of CAUYON010015502.1, forward strand.
AATATCATCCTTTGGGTTGTGGGGTTTTTGCTTTCTCTACATAAGTCTGATCTTTAAAGTTCAAAAAAGAAAAATGGAATTATGCTCTCAATGATTTAATGAGAGGTACCAGTCCAGAAAAATCATCTTGACATTGCTGAACTCCCTTTATAAGGCTGTGTATGAATTCCTTGGAATTGCCTGACACGGCTCCCTTTGGAGAGTCAGGGCGAGTCCCCTGGAGAACTGGAGGATCTATGAAGGGGCAGACCCCAGAATCAGTTATGACAGGAGATCCTGTGGTTTCCTGCTCTTCTGGGAGGCAGCTGCGAATGACAACTAAGTGGGCTGGCGTGACCACTAGAAACCAAACCTGAGCAGACGTCCATGGCTGCAGTAAGCACGGAAGATGTAAGGCTTTAGCTTAAGAATCCCCGAAACCTGTGCGGAGCATCGTCGCCGCAGGAGGCGGTGTCTCTGTTCCGCTCCTTGGAACATCTTCGAACAGCGACACCAAGTGACAGCGAGAAATAAATGCAGCAGGAAGCGAGGCGGTTCCCGCGCGCTGACACCTGAACTTAACGCGCTGGGTCTGCGCTGAGTCCCTGGACTTCCAGGACAATTCCAGAAGTGAAGACGAGCTCACAGACAGGAGATGCTGCACTTCTCCTAATTGCTCAGGTGGGTGTGCAAAGATTAATTCAAAAAAACAAAACAGATACGGCTGTACGTGTACCGCGAGTTTGTGAAAATTTTTTATTAGATGTGGCCACAAGCAGCACAATTACCTGGCTAGTTTTTTATTGCCATCATAACAAATTACCGCAACCTCAGTGACTCAGGCAACACAAATTTAATATCTTACAACATATAGACACGGGTAAGGCTCTGTTCCTTTTCCTTACTCATTCCAGTTTTGGCACAATCCAGTTCTTTGTGGTGTAGACCAAGATCTCCATACGTTTCTGGCTGTCAGCTAAGAGCTGTTCCAGGAGTCTAGCGGCCACCCACGTTTGGGGGCGAGTGGCTCCCATCTTCCCCCTTCAAAGTCAGCAATGGTGCATGAAATCCTCCTCTCATAGATCTTCCTGACCTCTTCTACCCCCCACCCTTTCCAAGTTCAAAGATTAATGTGGTCATTCTCCCAGGTAAACCAGGATATAATTCTCCATCTCAAGTTCCTAACCTTGATCACATCTGCAAAGTCCCTTTGTCATGTCATGTAATATAGTCACTGGGGATTTGGGTGCAGACATTTTGAGGGACCCATTATTCTGCCTACCATAGATATTTTAAGTTTTTTTTTAATATTTAAAGACAGTCCTTTCAAATAAAAAACCCAATTAACACATTTTAAAAAAGGATTTATGCAGATATAATACTTTCAAAGAGAAGAGGAAATGTTTTATATTTTTATTCTTTATTTTTAAAAATATAGTCTTTGTTGGAGAGGATGTGGAAGAAAGGGACCCCTTGCATGATGTTGGTGAGAATGCAAATGAGTAGCCATTATGGAAAACAGTCTGGAGTTTTCTCAAGAAATTAAAAATAGAACTACCACATGATCCAACAATCCCACTACTGGGTATATGTCCAAAGACTATGAAATCAGTGTGTGTAAGAGACATCCGTACTGTCATGTTCATTACTGCGTTTTTCACAATAGCCAGATACAGAAACAACCTACATGTCCATAAACAGATGAGTGGGTAAACACAGTGTGGTACTATGCACAAGAGAGTAGGTACCGTTCAGCCTTTAAAAAAGGAAATCCTGCCATTTTGGAGAATATGGATGTTAAGTGAAATAAGCCAAGCACGGAAAGACAAAGACCACAAGATCTCACTTAGTATATGTGGAATCTTAAACTGCCAGACTCATGGAAGTAGAGAAGATGGTGGTTACCAGGGCTGGGGTCTTGGGCAGATGTTGATCAGTGGACACAAGATTCCACTTAGTAAGTTCAAGAGAGCTATTGTACAACATGGTGACTATTGCTAATAATGTACTGGGTAGTTATTAATGTGGTGTTTTCTTGAAAATTATTGATAGTAGATCTTAAGTGGTCTCAACACAAAGAAGTGAGGTAATCCACGATATATATGTATTTCAAAATGACATGATGTACATGCTACATATAGACATTTTTTTTGTCAATTAAAACATTTCAAAAACATTCGAGAAGTCAAATATATATACAGGGTTGTCCAAAAGTCGCCATACGTAGGGAAAATGGGAAACTGTAGCTAAACATATCTTTACTATAAGTATTCCTGTGTTGGCACTTTATGTTCCCCTACAACTTTTGGGACAGCCTGTAGAAGTTGTTATAAAGCCTTGGCTTTCCTACTGGAAAAAAAGCTAAACTTTATCCTTGAGAAGAGCATTTACCCAATCATTGCTAACATTTACTTTGGTGTGGCTCCTTAATCAGCCTGGTTTCAATAAACCTTCTAGGTTGCTGAAATAACTAGATCATGTTGTTAGTAGTTGATGTGTGTACTAGGTTATGAGGGTTGCTTGATTTAGACGTCCTAGAAGTAGTTTGCAAAAATTTGTATGTATGCTTATTTTTTCAGGGTAAAGGTCCACAGAGCTAGAACACTTACTCAAAGTACTCAGTAAAAGACTCTCTCATAGGGGCCTACAAAAGTACCTATTTGCAAATCAATTTTGCGTCCAGGCACCACAAATGTTTATGCTACCACATCTTTATGCATCTTGTTCCTTAAGACTGGGTGGTGTAGTAGGAAAAGCATAGGCTTTGGGTCTCCCAAGTTTGACTGAAACTAAAATCAGCAAAATGGTGATGGCATTTATCAAAATGAGAAATAGTGAAGAATAGCAACTTTGGCAGAGAGCCACCAAGATGAGAGTAATTCAGGACGTGCTGAATTTGGTGAACCTTCAAGATACCCAAAATATCAAGGAGGGAAGGGAGGTCATTCTAGCTCAGGGAACCTGAAAAAAGAAAAAGAAATGTCAATTTTTTGCAAAAAAAAGTGCAAACTCAAAATGAAAAATAGCTCTATTTTTCACACTAGCCAAAGATGTTGTCCATGTGTGGACATATCTCAAAAGCATTATGCTGAGAGCTGCCAAGCACAAGATCCCATTGGCGTGGAAGGGGAAGGAGACTGACAACACGCAAACACAAGGGAACTTTCCCCGTGATGGAAACGTTCTGTATCTGGGATACATGGCCATTTGTCAAAATATGACCAGTACGTTTTAAAACAGATAAATTTTATTGAATGTAAATTACACCTGATAGCTTAAAAAATACGTAAGTCCACATGCATACTAGGTATTAATATGGATCGGAAGGGATGTGATGCAAAGAAGAGAAAGCCAGGAAAAGAGTAAAACTGCTCTATTTAAAAATAGTACATATGATCCCATTTATGCATTTATGAAAAATTCTATGTGTATAAAAAAACTTTGCCAACTACCCAGTACTGCCATATTCCAATCCGATACTTACATGCTTGCTATGTTCAAATTCAGGGGCTGAGCAGAAGATGAAAGCCAGATGCTAATGTTTTATGGACGAGTGGAGGAGGGGGAAGTGGGATAGCGAGTTTAGCAAACTAACCAATTCTTGCTTAAACTGGGTCGTTTACCTTTAGAGCAGCAATGAAGGATAGCCGTGTCTAACTACTGCAACTGGCCTCAGTATTTTCAAAACGGTAAGTCCCAACATGTTCATTTCAGCTGGTCGTGTTTCTAGGGGAATTCATACTCCAGCCGCAGCTCTTAGGACACAGGGTAACGTTAGTCCTGGAAGGAGGCAATTTTGACACGGGATGATTGTGCCTTAAAGACAACCTGTATCAGCCAACAAGCAGCAAGTCCTGCGATTACAGAGACTCCAACTTTGACAGAAATCAGTCAGGGTTTCCTGTGAGTACACAATTGTTCGCACTAACGCAGAGATAATGTTGTCCAACTTGTTTTATGGGTTGTCCTAAGTCCACAGGACATAGCACAAAACAAGCACTAAATTAGTGATAGCTACATTCTCTTTCTTTGCCTCGAATGGACTCTAGAACATATTATGCAATCACAAAGTAGTTGCAGGATAGACAAACGAACAGGCTTGAGTAGATGACTGAATAAACCTATGAACAAATAGTCAATTCCAGTGAATTATTTTTCCTGAGCTGAAATATTATCTCCTTTGGGAAACCACCTCCTTTCCAAACTACATGCACATTTTTCTCGCTTCTTAGTTTTAAGGCCAGCCTGTTTGAATCTTGGCTCTTTTTGTACCTTTGGGCAATTTACCCAAAACTCCTTACTCAGCTAACTCAACTATAAAATGGATGTTTAAAGTTTTAATAGGAACTTAAAGAAGAAATACAAAAATATCTTTGACTTATAGAATAAGCATTTGATAAACATTAGTAATTGTTAAAATATCACATACTACATTTTACAAATTATTTACTTGTGTAGTAATTGACTGTTAAGTTCTATGAAAGCAAGAACTTACGTGTATTTTGTTTACTGACTAAAATTGTGCCCTGCAATCAGGCATTCGATAAACAGTTGAACGAATACCTACCCACCCCTAAACAATAAAAATGCCACAATTTCTTACACACACAGATATGTATCTCCCAAATCAAGTCCAGACCCTTGTATATAGTAGGTGTTCAACACGTTTGTTGACTGACAGAATGAATGGAGATAATCAGATAGAAAATGATTCAGAAAACTGACTATACTAGTTCATGGAGGCAAAAAGATTTAGGAATGCTCCAGTTTATAAACTTTTTATTTAAAAAATAAAATTATAAACAAAATACAGAAAAATATTGACACCTGTAGATAACAAGAAAATGATTTTTAATCTTGAGGGCAGTTTGTTGTCCTGGGAGAACAAAATCATGAGTTCTTTAAAGAAACTGTACTGCGCCAAGGAGGAAAATACTATGGAAGGTTCATTTACAATGGGCATTTGGCATTGACAGAAAAAGTATTTCCATGTATACATTTGACATTTTGCAGCATATTTACATTCAAGTTACATTTTCAAATTCTATGACAAATACAGTCTAAGTCACCATCAAAAATCCCTAAGATTACTAAAATTCTGCTTACGTAGTATAATTTTATGAAAAAATAATTTTTTGTTCCTACTAGATCAGTTGTATTTTTACTATTGCAACACAGTTTACTGACGTTTTCTTTCCAGTTGAAGCCAAGCCTCTTCTAGACAAAGTCAATACTAACTCAAATGTAGCCAGTTTAATTTCTGTCCTCCCTCCTCAGAGATATTAAAACTTTCCATCAAAGGACACTGGCTATGGTAAATTACTTTTTCTTTTATGTTCTAGTATATAGTATGGGTAAGAGTTGCAGAATTTTAAACTTCTTTTCAAATGATGGCTGAAGCACTTTTCCCTTTCAGTTGTTACTGAATTCCCCATCAAAATACAACCCATTAAGAAACCCACAGAGTAATTTTCTAAAAATGTTTCTCCACTTTCCCTATACGTTTCTCAAATAAGTCTGCTTACTAATTAACAACTTGTGAATTTCCTGCTTAGTTTTTAGCTAGGGTAGCTATCCTACTTTCCTGATAATCTTCCCATTTCATCTTTTAAATTATGATTTTATTAAAATCAACATAAATTATAAATAGCTTCCATCTTTGCTATAGTTCTTTTAGATATTTATCTCAACTTACTGAAAGGTTAAAATTCCAACGGCCTCTCTCTCTAGACTAAGCAAACCAAGTGTCAAGTATCAAGATTAGAGGAGTCTCACGCTTCCAAGAGACTCCAGATAAATCAAATCTACTCGATTCTTATCTTAAATTAAGTTCAATGTTAAGTCTACAAAGGTAATTAATGACAAAACAATGAAGACAGACGAATTTCATTTGGTTGAGCTCTTTCTTTCGAATTGTCTTTAGGTTGTAACTTCTCCTTCAGTACATGATGGCTGCAAGTTGGCAGTAGGCTGCTGAGATGATACCACTTCTAAGTCAGATTCACGAACAAAGACCACTGCGTCACCACTTACGTTTATGAGACACTGTGCCTGTAAGAGCAACAAACAGGACCAGTTCAGTTACACCCAACAACACGCTCATGCTCTTCTTTACACAAGGGAGTGTTGGTTGCATTGTCCAAAAAGCACAAAAAGCACTCCTACCACAGCACTTATAAATCATTAGGAGAGAAAAAAGAGAAAACGAGAAAAAGCTAAGAGGCAGTTCACAGAAAAGGAAACTCAAAAACCTATCTGAAAAAAATATTTTAAAAAATATTTTTATATGTTCATATGAAAAAATATTCAAGCCCCCTATTTATCACAGATATACAAATTAAAATGGCAATGAGATATTATTTCATGTATACAGGGGAAAAAATGTTAAGAGTTGGATATTACCCAGTGTTGGCAAAAACAAGGGGCAAGAGCAATGCACTTAGCACTGCTGGGGAAGTACAACCACTTTGGAAAGCAATTTGGAAATATCTCTTAAAGCAGAAAAAGAACACACTCTTGAATCCACCACCAATTACGCACACACAATGCCCCCAAAACGTGAACATATTTTAAAAGAAAAAATATATTAAAATTGTAATAGTCAATATATACTAATAAAAAAGATGGATACGAGGTCACATTTAAGCACCTCTTCTAATAGCAGAAGTCAAAAGTGACTCAAGTATTACAATTTAACAGTTTCTTTTCTTTTCTTAAAGCGTGTGTACATTTCTTCAGCACACTATGTATTTTTTTGTTGTTGTTTGAATATTAAATATCTTTATTTAAAGACTCTGGAAAATGAGTTACTTTTAACTGACATACATGCTTTTAAATACGAATATCTCAATTGCTAGACATGCAGATTAGTTAATAAGAATGAACTTGTTCTAGCATGTATGGCCTCCATGCACCTTGCTAGACTGTTACGCTTCCTCCCATATGAAAACTTTCCCTGTTACCTCCAATACTTTCATTAAGTTGCCATTTATACCTCATTATGATATATATGCCAAAAACACCTTATACATTGACAGGTGCTTGTGCCAAATTTTGAGAACCTTCTCTAGGTTCAATGTAATTAAATACTATTAAGAATTTATGCAAGGGCTCATGCCTGTAACCCTAGCACTCTGGGAGACTGAGGCAGGTGGATCACTCTAGGAGCTCAAGACCAGCCTGGGCAAGGGCGAGACCACATCTCTAAAAACAGCCAGAAGCTGTGTGACAGGCACCTGTAGTCCCAGCTACTCAGAGGCTGGGGCAAGAGGATTGCTTAAGCCCAAGAGTTTGAGGTTGCTATGAGCTGTGACACCACAGCACTCTACTGAGGGGCAACAAAGTAAAACCTTCTCAAAAAAAAGAGATATTCTTTCCAGTTCTACTGTGGGTCTTTCCTGTAACTGGCCTGTTATACCACAACATCAAATCTCAACAGATAGGTAACTTTTAGTCGCCTTGTCTAAAAGTTACACCCATGGCTTCTTGTTCAGAGCTACTAATACACAATGGAACTTGAAGTACTCCCTAACCCATTTCTTCATCTATAAAATGGGAGAGTAGAATATACCAAATGTGTGAGAACTGAAAAGATGAACAGGAAGCATCTATTACACTGCCTGTCACCACCAGCACTGTCTCACTGCTTTAACTATGTCAGTGCACAGACACAGGGTTGCTACAAAGTTAGGAAAAATACAGAAGGTGCCAAAAAAGCATATACACATTTTAAGAAGAGCGAAAACTACTAAAATTGTAATACTGAATATATACCCATCACAAAAGATAATAAATACAAGTCACATTTGACTTCTGCAATTACAAGAGGTGCTCAAAGTGGTTACCATCAACGTCCAGACACTTCTGATTTCGGAGAACTACTGCCTGAACAACGCTGACCAAAGTCTGTGCTTGTATCGCTGCACACGCTCTTTCAATTTCTTCCCGAAGTTCCACCAGTGTAGCAGTTTTCTATGGTACACGGCATCCTGTAAGGTGCCCCAGAGGTAGAAGTCAAGGGGTGTTAAGTCAGGAGACCGTGGGGGAAACTCAACCACACCTCTGCGTCCTACCCATTGTCCTGGCATCATCAAGGAAAGCTCTCACGTCAGGGTGGAAGTGCGGTGAGGCACCATCTTGTTGGAAGTAAAACGTATCATCCTCCAAAAGTGTCAGAATTGCAGGTAAAATGGATGTGTGCAGCATGTCTAGGTACCCTGGACCAGTAACAGGTCCTTCAAAAAAGAATGGTCCTATGAGTCCCCTCAATGACAGTCCACACCAGACATTGAGGCCCAGCAAATGGACATCTTTTTCCACACGTGGAACTTCTGGAGCCCAATACACACAATTATGTCGGTTGACTGTTCCATTTAGTTTAAACTGTGCTTCATCAGACCAAACCATTTTCCCCACAAACTCCACGACCGCTTGTACCATGTTTTGGAACCCCTCATAGTATTGCAGCCTTCGATCAGGGTCGTCTTCATTCAGTGAATGTAATAATCTCGGGACAAAAACCTCCCACCTTGCTGTCTTAAGAATGCGTGGTATGCCGGTTCTGCTGACCCCGGTCTCACGTGCACACTGTGTGGTGGCCTTCTGCGCGAGCGGTTGAGCTGCTCCAGCACCAGCGCAGACACGGCGGGACTCGGGGCTGTGCGAGGCCCCCCGGACCTGCCCTTGTGCACATCGCACACGGTGCCATGCGTCTCGAACTTGTCATGAATGCGCGCAATTGTCAGGCATGTTGGAGGGTCTGCTGTGTACTCACGCCTCCACTGTCGCTGCACTTCCACAATGTTCTCGAATTTCAAATACCACCTCAAAATGGTCTTGAGTTCCTCGAATGACAGCCGAGACTGCCATTTTCTTTGACTGTGCTACCTTTCACATGGTGACTGGCAATCATTCGATTAGCACCATCGTTTAAGCAAATGTCCTACTGCACACTGCTACTGTAACTACTGAGAAGGCTAAGTACCATCTAGATAACATCTCTTAAAATACCATACATTGGGCGGCGCCTGAGGCTCAAAGGAGTAGGGCGCTGGTCCCATATGCTGGAGGTGGCGGGTTCAAACCCAGGCCCGGCCAAAAACTGCAAAAAAAGAAAGGCTCAAAATATACATACATTTTTTTGGCACCCCTGTATTGACCTTATTGCTCGAGGCACTTTCTTATTGTAACTATACAGAGTGACAGTTGGTGTAACTCAGGTGAAATACCAACACCAGCGCATCCCAGCTTCCATGGCTTGTGCCTGTAGTTTTCAACCTGCGCTTACATCTGAGGCCTCTGCACCTCCACAGACGCTGGTGATGAACTCCCAAGGCCCAGGGTCGGCCGGAGTCAGGCTCTTGCTGTTGCCCGAGTTCGGCCTGAAACCCGCTACATAGTAGCGGCAGGTCCGTCCACCCAAATGCCCAGCACACTATGTATATGTGCACAAATTTCCTAGAGAATCTTGGACATGTGCATACGAGGATTAATACGGAACTTCTCACTGCAGCACGTTTATAACAGCAAAATACTGGCAACAACCTGACTACCCATCTAAAGGGAAATGAAAACAAACGGTGGCGTATTCATGCCTGAAATATTGCACAGAAATAAAAATAAATGATTTAATGCTCTGTCAATATAGATAGATCTCCTATGTGTCACAATAAATAAAAAACAATTTGCAAAAAGATACGCATAATATTAAACCATTTATGTAATTACATAAATTTTAAAGGTGTGCAAACCAATCTCAATAGAGAACTTTGGCAGAATCTATGCAAAATACTGCTTTGACCTACAATTCTGTTTTAAGGAATTTTCCCTACAGATATACTGGTGCTAATTGGATACGTTTCACCACTTTGTTTTTGTGGCACAAATATTGACTAGAAACAAACTAAATGTCCATCGGTGGAGAACTAGTTAAAGAAGTTCTGACTGGGCTTGGCACCTGTGGCTCAAGTGGCTATGGCGCGAGGCATATATACCTGAGCTGGCGGGTTCAAACCAGCCCGGGCCACAAATGACGGCTGCAACCAAAAAATAGCTGGCCGTTGTGGCAGGCACCTGTAGTCCCAGCTACTTGGGAGGTGGAGGCAGGAGAATAGTTTGAGCCCAGGAGTTGGAGGTTGCTGTGAGCTGCGATGCCACGGCACTCTATCCAGGGTGATAGCTTGAGGCTCTTTGAGTCTCAAAAAGAAAAAAAAAAGTTCTGATTGATCCATACCATGGAGTGTTACAAGGTTGTAACAAGCAATGAGGATAATCTTAACAACTCCAAATGAAACAACTGCCAAGAAAAACTAAAACTAAGTGAAAGAGTAATTTGAGGAACAGTGTGTATAATAATACTATCGCTTGTATTAAAAGGGGATAAAGGAATATGTGTATATTTTCTTATATATCTAAAAGCTCTGCTACATACTCTGCAGTACTACATTTCTAGAAGTAATGTTTAAAAATGAATAATTTTAGTTGCATGTGGGGAAGAAAACCGATTGGTTGGAACACAGGATAAGGACAGACTTTTCCATTTACACTCCTTGAATTCTGAACCATGACTACTTATTAAAAACATTTTAAATATAAAGTAAAACTATAATTACTTATATAAAGGCATGCATAGGAATGATAACAGAATAGCACAGTTCACTCAGTGGGGAGAAAACACAAGTCCACAGGGTCTTCAACTCTATTTCCAGTATTTTTATTTCTTAAGCTGAGTATTAGGGATAAGAGTATTTATTAAGCAATTCTCTATACATTTTTATATATATGCCTGATAGAGGCAGCCATCAGTGGTGATCAGCAACAGTAACTGGGCATACAGAGAGGGGCTGCTGGTGGGAAGGCCCTCAGCACTTGGAACCAAAGAATCTACAGGTATCTGACAAGGCAGGATGACCATCCACCTCAAAGTGAGGAACATCTGCAGGACAGATTAAGAAACATGAGCTTTACCCCGTAAGAAGTCATTAAAGACTTTTAAACATTTAAAAGACAGTAACAGCTTTCACAGTACTTACCACCAGGCACTAAGCACATTACATATTTTAATCCTAATTCCCAGTTTTTAATCCCAAATGTTATATATGAGGAAACTGAGGCACAAAAATAAGTTCTGTTCTGGATAAACTGATTTTGAGGCACTTGTCAAGGTAATGATTAGGTTAACTAGTGAACAAATCATATAAATCTAATACCAAGAAAAAAATCCAAAACTATAAATCTCAATCTCAAATACGAAATAATACTCAATGCAAGACTGCAATAAATATGCAACTGAAAAAAAAAAATTTTAACACTATCCCAAAGTGTCCTCAACTATCTCTGCTGAGGTAGTTCTCAGCCCCTCCTGGTTTTCCCACCTCTCCGTTCCTTTCTGCCTCTTTTCTTCTTCTCCATGAACCTTTTTTGACCACTCTACACAATCTCCTTGGCTCCAAATCATATCAATAAGCAGATCCCAAATACAGAAAGAACTTCAGTCTAGAAATCTCACTAAGCTCTGGATATGCCCCAAGTATCTATCAAAATTTCTCCTTGGATGTTCCATAGGTTCCCTTATCCCTGTACTTGTGTTAGTCATTGCTAAAATATATCAGAATGTTATAGCATAGTTTTATCATTTTTCTTCTTCAGCATCTATTAATGAAGTACAATATGCCCTGAGTAACAAAAATGTCCATCAAAAAAAGGCTGAAAAGGATTTAGTAAATAAAATGTCCTTCTGATGAAATTTATTAAGCCTAATGATTCCAAAATAAAGCTAACACTAGCCAGGTGTGGGGGCATGTGGCTGCCGTCCCAGAAACTCAAGAGGCTCAAGTAGGAGGATCACTTGAGCTTAGGAGTTTGAGTCTAGTCTGGGAAACTGAGGGAGATCTCATCTCATAAAAATAAATACATTAAGCTAAAATTATTTTGAATTTCCATAATGTCTTTTCAAACCTCTTACATTTTTATAACAGCATCTCACTTTCACTATAAGATAGTTTTATCAATGAAAAAACAAGAGTACTAAGAATTTAAATGATTTGTCTTCAGCTACAACTATCTAGATATAAAGCTGGGAGCAAAATACATACATACACACACGTACTCCTTCTTACCCCTGCTCAAAGGATGAGTAATCAGCTTATATAAGAACTTCTTAAACTCTGTGTATGCTGAGGTACTGATCCCAACCCACACACCTCCAACCGTCAGGGCAACCCTTTCGGCCAGAAACCCAGGGCCAATTACCACCAGGTACAAGTTAGGTTTTATGTATCCCAAACACCCACCATAGAGATGGCAGAATCAATAACTCAGAAGCCGAAATTCCAGAAATGGTTAAGAATAACAGTAGTTCTTCCTTGCTGTGAAAACTGAATCTAAGCTATGTATGACAATGGTTATGAATGAATTCATTATAATATATTTTAATCATCTAGAATCAAATACATATGAAGAGATCTTCTATTCTGGAGGAGGTTGGGGGTGAAGAAGCCATGAAAGAAATTCTCAGGTTTCCCCCAAAAATCTGCAACTGCATCTCACCTGGTTTTTGTTGGGATTCTCCATGAAGACACACTGCTTCATTATGTAGGAGACAACAGCATTCCCTCCTAGTGCAGCAACATGGGCTCTCACCATTGCAAACACTTCAGCGATGAAAGCGTGGAGAAAACCACTGACCCCTCCTTCCTAAATAACAATGCACAAGAAAACTGTACTGTTTATTTATGTATACAAGAACACATACAAAATGTCAAATACATTATACCTTAAAACATCCTATGTTAACATGATGATGATAGTTTAAATTTCCTTTATAATAGGGATTTATTGTATGAAGAAATATAACAATCTTTACTGAACATGTCTGGATAGGGATTTACTATACTTTACAGGATGATGAAACTGGAGCTCAGAGAAATTTTAACTTGCCTATGACTAACTATGATCACATAGCTTGTAAGTAAATGGTGGAGTAGGAATTCAAATTGTGCCTCCATTCTCAACATCTCTATCAGATCGTGCTCATTACTGTTAAAATAAATTGATGATAAAAGTGAACAAAACTTCCCTGCTATCCACATATCTCACTCTGAACCATCATCACGCTTGCCCTTTTCTTTTCAGTTTCTCATATGTACAAGTGATTTTCCTGCCTCAGGGTCATTGTACCTGTTGTTCCTGAAGACACCTCACCCAATTTTCAAAAAAGGCAACTCTTACTCAATCCTGTTGGTCCCAACTTATACAAAACCTCTGCAGAGATACTCTCCCTAACTTTCAAATCTAAATTAAGTCCCCCAGTAATATTCTGTGATTGCCCTGTCTGGCTTCTTTATAGTACTTCCTCTCACTAGCAGTTATACTGGCAAGTACACACTAATTATATGATTATCTGTTTAACGTCCACCATGCTCCACCTCCACTAGACCGTAAACTCCATCAGGTCAGGGGCTGCATCTGTTTTGCAAACAACTATCCATTAACACCTAGTTCAAGAGATGCACATTAATATTCCATACATAATTGTTAGAGAATAAAATCTAGTAGTTCACAGAATTTTTCCATGTTCAAAACAAAGCAAAACAGAAATAAAAGACTAGTCAATAGCTTAATGGGTTCATGTATACAACCTAAGTTTCTACAAATTCTATTGGAGGTTATTTATACTGTAGGACAGCTGTTCTCAATCTGTGGGTCGCGATCCCTTTGGGGGTCGAACGACCCTTTCACAGGAGGCGCCTAAGACCATCCTGCATATCAGATATTTACATTACGAGTCATAACAGTAATAAAATTACAGTTATGAAGTAGCAACGAAAATAATTTCTTAGTTGGGGTCACCACAACATGAGGAACTGTATTAAAGGGTCGTGGCATTAGGAAGGTTGAGAACCATTGGTCTAGGAGAAAATTTCCAGCTTTAAACTGTCATTTTAGGGAAACTGAATACAAAGCGAGAAAAGCATTTAGATTACATCTTTCTGAAATGCCAGAGGATCCTACACATAATCTTGTAAAAGTGTCTTTTTGTCATCAAAGACTAAGAGAATTGTTTCGGCCTGTCTGCAACTTAATCACAGCTAAGTCCCTGTGATTTCTCTTTTACCAATTTCTTCCTCCCTATTAAATCTTAAGCTTCAGAGGGTTACTTTATAAAATATTAAGAGACTGTAAGAAAATCACTCATCAGACAATGAATCCATTTGGAATCTGTGCCATACAGTTAATAGTACAAATTGCTGTTAAAGGGAAATCTACCATGAAGCAATATTTTGAGTTATAGGAGCTTATGCAGTAGAGAAAACTTAGGAAATAAAATTCAGGGGTTTCAGAAGAGTACAATAATCATGTGATACCAAGAGAACTATAAAAAGTTAATCCACACCTGAGGTCACCTTCTCCCACTAAGACTTCTTTGTCAAACTTAAATCACCTTAGGAGTTATCTATTTTAATTTTCTATTGAAAGGTTTGAGAATATCTTGACAGTTTATTCTCCAGATCAACATAGAGTATGAATTAAAAAACTAATTGTCTTAAAGGAAACATCTAATTTATTAATCTGTCAGAAGACATTCATTCACTTATACAAAAATGATTGTGTTTACTTTGTCCCAGGCATACTGGGACTGTCTAGGGCTGTTGAGTATGATATTAAAGATAGTAAGCAGCCTGCAAATTCTAAGAAAGCACAGAACCACTGCTGGCAACAATGGGGGAAAAAGGCACAGTTAATTCATCTTTATAATGAATATACTTTTAAAAAATATAAACTGCTAAAGTAAAATCTGAAGAGATGATTGCATTTCGTACCTCGGTAATTTTAAAATTCCCCTATTCGCAAGATTAATCTGCTCAGCAGACGTATTCCATAAGATACAATATAAATATTAAATACAATTTTCTTTTCCTTAAGTATAAATTTCCATGTTACAAAAGAAATAATGGGCTGACTGATTCTGAATTGTAACCACATCAAATAAAATATTATAATTTCTGTCATTTAAAAAACAAATTAAAGTGTAATGATGCCCAGTGTGAGATAAGAGTTTATAGAAATGGCACTCTCTTATACTGCTGGAGACAGTGAAAAATAAGCAGCCTCACTCCTTTTTCAAAGGAGCTAAATTATATGTGATATCTCTATAGACATATTACTTATAATATAGTTTCCTACTATTTCTAAATGTAACCCCTTAAAACTTGCTATTGAAATACATCTCAGGCAAAATAACTACTAAGAAAATGAAACTGTTCTTTCAGGATTATTTTAAACCCCTTATCAAACATAAATATTTATTTGTTTTATTTACTCCGCCACAGGGATCTAGGATTTCTTTCCTTTTTTTAAGACAGAGTCTTATTTTGTTGCCCTCAGTAGAGTGCTATGGTGTCACAGCTCACAGCAACCTCCAACTGTTGGGCTCAAGTGATTCTCTTGCCTCAGCCTCCCAAGTAGCTGAGATTATAGGCGCCTGCCACAACGCCCGGCTATATTTAGAGATGAGGTCTAGCTCTGGCTCAGGCTAGTCTTGAACCTGTGAGCTCAGCCTACCAGAGTGCTAGGATTATAGGCGTGAGCCATCACGTCACACCTTCTAACCATAGTTTTAAACATAACACAACTCTTGTGATAATACTAGATATTATATGAAATAAGTATAACCTAGAATCAAATTTGATTAAAATATCAATAAATATAATATAAATATAGTATAGATGAAAGTTATTTTGGCAAAAAAATTTGAAACTTATTTGCTTTTGTTATTAAATCTTCGATCAGAGAAAATGCAAAAAGGCAATGAAATAATCTCTAAAAAATTACCTCACGAAGAGAAGTGGTTTCCCGAATAAAAAACATGTTGATAATCCCAAGATATTTTGTTATTTTTGCTCCGGGAATGAAAGAAAGAGGTGTCATCTTAACAACTCCAACTGTGGAATTTGCACAAGGTGGAGCAGAACGATTCCGGAAATTGCCTTCACCCATTGGACTTGCTTTTTCAACTGTCACAGCTAAAATTAGAGAAAAAGGAGAAAACGTTAAGAGCAGATGCTGGTAACTTGATTATTCCCTAAGGTTTCCAAATAAGTGGTGACAACATTCAGCTGTCTGTGAGGCTAAGCCGTGGAATGAGAGAAAAGAAATTATCATGCACTGCATGCAATTACAAAGAGGAGAGAAAGAAAAATATAAGAGGAGATGCTGGAATGGAATTCGTTTGGAAGAAAAATGGCATTCCTGCAAAAGAAAATGTTGATGCAGTACAGCTACACACACAATGATTGGTTATAAAGTGAAGGAAAAGAAAAAGCGGCAGAGCATTAAAATTATCTGCTGTAGGAACAAATTATTACAAAGAGTGTGAAAGTTGTATTTCCCAGTGCAGTTTTCCATCTTTTTCAGACAACTTCATCATTGTCAACTTGCAGATAAACCTTATGTTACCTACTTGTGATAGATTTCCTTTCCAAGCATTTTTGATTAAAAAAAAAAACAAACTCCTACTTTTAAAAACCTAACAAATGACCTTGGCTACTAAAAGATGATTGTTTATAAAGTAACAAATAATAGCTACCACTTAATGAATAACTACCATAAGCCAGACATATATACTAATACATACATATTTATACATATTT
This sequence comes from Arctocebus calabarensis, assembly GCA_963573935.1. Taxonomy (NCBI): domain Eukaryota; kingdom Metazoa; phylum Chordata; class Mammalia; order Primates; family Lorisidae; genus Arctocebus; species Arctocebus calabarensis. Next base: position 50,967 of record CAUYON010015502.1, read on the forward strand.
CTAACCCTTGCAGCCAGCCACATAGGTTATTACCATGCCCATTTCGTGCATGAGGAAAATGAGTCTTACAGAGAAGTTAAATAGTTTGCCCAAGGTCACACAGCTATTAAAATGTCACTTCTAGGATTTAAAACCAGATCTCGCTGGTTCCATATTCCATCTTCATTCCTCTAAAATTTCCCTTTTAATGTACTAATGTACTATAAACTATTTAATTCAAATATATTTACCTCAAAATCTATCAAAACACATGGGGTATATATAAGGAACATAAGTACTGATCTGATTCTAGCAGTAACAGTTAACTACTTTCTTCATTTAGCCCTCTGGATACCATACGAAGTAAACTGATAGATGCCATACGCTCAATAGTACCTTGGGTCCTGGAAGAATGTCTCTTCAATAAGAGAGCTGGTGATTTCCTTCCATCTAGAAGGATATAATATCTATTTATATACTTTTACGAATACCTTCACAAAAAGTAAAATTTAAAAACACAATTCTATAGTTAAAATTAATTAAAATTCAAAGGCCTTTCAGTAACTTTTCCTAAATGACCATTAGAGTCTGCAGCTTTCACACTCCAATACATGATGGATTGGCAATGTTATTACTGAGTAGGGGGGTCTAGCCTTCACCACTGGGAAATCAGAGATATGCTTCTCAGATCATCATAATGTGGTAGAAACATCCGCCTACTTGTCTTAATTGATCCACGCCTTATGGTCTGAGCTTTCAGTTTAATGAGCTCTATCCAGCTGCTGCATCTGTCTGCAAAGGAACTGTAATCAACTGACGTTGCTGAAAACACAGACAGAAAACAAAAGAAAAAACAAGGAAAAAATATGGATGACGTCTCTTACTCGTCTTAACACTCCTTCTGATGATGTAATTTAACTGTAACTTAGAAAAAGAATGGTCCCTTTCAAGTCAGATGAGAGACAGTGAAGAGTCAAGCTTTAAAGACACTGATTTGTCCAAAACCAAGTTCTCAGTGAGCTGGCTGAGCGTTTCTGGTGATGTCATAGCAAGTGGTCTCTTAGGGAAAGCAAGGGGGGGTCAAATTTAAATATCAGCAAAAGGACCACAAACTGTGCTTTAAATGACTTTATTTCCCATTCTTTTAAATTTATAATATTTCAATTATATCTATTCCCTTCCCTACTTTTATCCTAAAATCAAAAAACAAAAAATGAGAATCAAATGTTAAAAAATACATGAAAAAAAAATCACTAGTTGACTTATTTGTTATTAAACCATTAGTGACAGGAAAACCAAAGGGTCGTTTTTGTCAATATTTAGTTTCTGTGTCTGATTTTTTGGCAACAAAGCCTCTGACAATATGAAAGTTGGGGCAAGTGTGAGCCTAACAAGTTCCCCTTTTAAGAAGAGTAACTTTTACTACTGCTCAGTTAAAAAGAAAATGTTAAAGAGGTAAAATTTTATTTTTAGAAAATGGTAAACTATTAGAATGCTAAAAATGTTTAAAATATTAGTTTAATGTTTTCATAAAAAAAACCATATTCTACCTATAATAAAGCCACATTTTGGTGTCTATTCCACTGTCCAGTGCATTTGTTTGATTTCTGTAATTTTATGCATCACCGAACTAGTATTTCACACCTTTGGTGACTATTTGCTTAATTAGACAAACTCACCTCTCTGTGCAGCTGGTATACCTGAGTTAGAACTTGCACTCTCCAGGTGTTCTAATAAGACAATATGAACAACATTAGCTTGGATGCTAAGTACAAGCCAGCATCTCTTCTTTGTTGGTTGTTAGTACCTTCGATAAGCCAGAATAGGAAGAACTCTTTATGGCTTCATCGTAAAAGCAAACCAAACAGAAGTATTTAGCTTTATAAATGCAATTTCCATTGATTGATGAAAACTAGCTGAGTTCATAAATACCATACCACGGAAGACTATTTGCTTACTGTAACACAAAAAGAGTTTCAGAAACTTTATAGTCACAAGAAAATGAAAACACGGTAACAAATATCAGTAGGATGAAAGCAGGATGTAAGAAGACCAGGCAGAGAAAGAGTCTCTGTGTTAGGAAGAATACCTTTAATGAAACATGGAAGCGAAATGTTTGGGGGGTAGGCAGGAAAGCCAGTAAGAATAAGGACATTACAGACAAGGTGATGATTGATGCTTCATAGATCAACACAAGCTGCTTCCTAGTCTTAACCCTCCTGCTCATCACCAAAAAAAAAAAAAAAAAAAAAATCTTTGTTCAAGGATTCCACTATCAACAGCTCCCTCTAGTGATACCAAGACTTCATGGAACTAAAAAGTGACTGATCCCCCACAGAAAAAACAAGGAATCCCAAACTAAGCTCATTCATTTCCAATAACCTCATGAAAGTAGCATCCTGCATTTTCTCTAATGTTTTATGTTTATTACAGATATTTTAAAAAGGTATTTTACAAATTTAAACAGCACTATAAAAACCTTCATAGTCCAGCTTGAGGCTCCATCTCCAAAAAAAAAAAAAGTCTCCATGAGTGGCGCCTGTGGCTCACTGAGTAGGGCGCTGGTCCCATATGCTGGAGGTGGCGGGTTCAAACCCAGCCCTGGCTAAAAACTGCAAAAAAAAAAAAAAAAATTTAAATTAAAAACCTTCATAGTCAATTAAATAGTTATGAACATAATAATGGTCATGTTCTATCCACACTGACATTATTTGAAATTTTGTTTCAAAGAATTTTGTAACTGAAAAGATAGTGCTGACAATTTAGAAATAACTCATGGAAAAAACTGAGAATAACTCAGGTCAGTTAAAAAATTGTAAACTAAGTAAACACGAGAACTGTCTAGAAAACATCCAGCCATATTATGTCATTATTTTTCATATTACATGACTGGATACTTTCTGGACATCCCTCATATATTTACTCATTATTTGATTATGTCTCCACTGTGTTGACTGTTTTGGTAAAATTCAGGAAATAATAAAAGTTAAACTTTTCAAAAACATTTTTTGTATATAATATTTCTGCTTATTGGGGCAATAGAAGCATCTTCCCCACTTCCTGAGATTTTCATAAAACAGGTGACCCGCTTGCTAATACTGGAAAGTGTGCAATGGCTGACATTCCTGAAAGCTGACAAATAAAAGAGATCACAAGGTGGGGTCCATAAAACGCCCGTGAAACTAGTTTGCTGTAGGTATGCCCTGACCATTATGTCCATAGATTGTCACTCTAGGTAGGAAAAGTTTTCCTGATCCAAGATCCTCAGGGACTCTGGAAGTCCAGGAGATAGAATCTACAGAAAGAAGTCCATAGCAAACCTGATATTGAGGCTTACCAGGTAGGGACAGCTCAATTGAGCACAGAAACAGACTCAGTGCAGAGACTGGGACAGCAGTTGGCCTACCACAGGCTCTCACGTGTCTTTTGCAACATAGATTTTGTGGGTGTGGAGTTATACAAAGTATAGTTGGCATTAAGAACTCTGTGAAATTTTTTTTTAATGCAGGGAAGGAGGAATAGCTAAAAATTTTCTGAAAATAGCTCAGCACCTGTGGCTCAACGGGCTAAGGCGCCAGCCACATACACCTGAGCTGGCGGGTTCGAATCCAGCTCGGGCCCACCAAACAACAATGACAGCTGCAACCAAAAAATGGCCGGGCGTTGTGGCAGGTGCCTGTAGTCCCAGCTACTTGGGAGGCAGAGGCAAGAGACTCGCTTGAGCCCAGGAATTGGAGGTTGATGTGAGCTGTGATGCCACAGCACTCTATCCAGGGTGACAGCTTGAGGCTCTGTCTCAAAAAAGAAAAAAAATTTTTTTCTGAGGGGCGGTGCCTGTGGCTC
>CAUYON010015503.1:0-27324 GCA_963573935.1 Arctocebus calabarensis
GGAAGGAAGGAAGGAAGGAAGGAAGGAAGGAAGGAAGGAAAGAAAGAAAGAAAGAAAGAAAGAAAGAAAGAAAGAAAGAAAGAAAGAAAGAAAGAAAGAAAGAAAGAAAGAAAGAAAGAAAGAAAGAAAGAGAGAAAGAAAAAGCTGCAGGGATTGACCACACTGGACTTTTCTTAGTACATGAGAGAAAATAAGCTTAAGGATGAGGTTGCTGCTCCCTCTATTTGGGCATGCTTTTTAAAATTCATCACAGTTTCCACCTTATGACACATTCCTGGGTACTATAAGCATTTAATTTTGTGATTTTGAGTGTACAGTGTCTTGAGAGCACTCTAGAGTTCTGAGGTTTAGACCTATAATTTTGAATATATCTCCTTTTCATCTGCTTGGGGAAGCTGGAGTTCTCTTTTTGTAGATGAGTTGCCTTGTGTAGGCTTCACTAGAGTGGTAAATTGCTTGTCCCTAGGTAGCATTTACTCAGAGCCCAGTAAATCATGAACAAAAAAAAATATCTTCTGGACAGCATTCAAATATCAGATAGTTATTTTGGTCTCTAATCTATAGTTCAATCCTATTATAATTCTAAATATTTATTTGTCCCTGGCCTTCTATTTATATTTATTTTATGTTTTCCCATAAGCTAGTTCTCCTTATTTCAATGTATTTATTTACAGATTTTACATGGTTTTAGACAAAATTCATTCCTACTGAACACACAGAAATATGTGATTTTGTTTCAGTGAGACACTCAGGACTAAGGGTCTACTACTCCCAAATTACATTTTTGTGACATTGAACATACATCATAGCATCATAGAGCACTTATGGCTACATTCTGAAAAATCATGTCATCTAGCACCTAATGCTTCCATTTTAACCTTCCATGTATTTCATTTCTTGGACATATTGCTTTTTGATACCCAGATTATAAACACTGAGTCCATGTACCTTAGTCACCCTGTTTTGGAATTCTCAAGGAGTAGGTGGAGGAGGCAGCTTAGTTATACACATATAAAATGACAAGTGTAAGGTCTTAGTATTTTGGCATAGATGTTTCAGCAGTTCTAAAGAAGATCTATTCTTTGTAGATCAGAATAGAACATGGATCAGAATACAGTTTTGTAGTATGGGTTGCATGTGTCTTTACTTTTATATCTATGTGGAGCCCAGGATCTTTAGGTATAAAATGAGGAGGATAAAAGTATCTAGCTAAAATAGTTGTGTAAGATACATATAAATTGTATAGAGTAGTGACTAGTACATAGTAAGAACTAGTATGTTTTATTAATTGGAGGCAGGATAGCCCAGAGCTCCCAAAGAAGGGGTTTGGGAATCAATTTATATATATAAATATTAAGGGGATATAAATGTTTTAGGTTACATGAATTGTTTTTGTAGTGCTTGAGTTCCATCTATAGAGGTGCACATCATCTGAATAGTGTTCTTTGTACTCATTAAGTAGGTTTTGTCCTTCTTTTCTCCCCCTCCTCCCTGCTTAATTTTCACTGAGTTTTACTTCCTCTGTGCACATATGTTCTTGTTAGTTAGTTTCTATTTAATAGTTAGTACACATGGTGTTTGCTTTTCCATTCTTGAGATACTTCAAACTTAGGAAAATATTCTCCAGTTCCATCTAGCTTATTGAAAAAGATATCAATTCATGTTTTATTTTTAGCTAAGTAGTACTCCATGGTGTGTGTATAACATTTTATTAATCTACTTATGAATTGATGGACAGTTGTGTTGATTCCACATCTTTGCAATTGTGAATTATCCTTCAATAAACATTTAATTGCAGTTTTTTTTTTTTTATAAAAAGTCTTCTTTTTCTTTGGGTAGATACCAAGTAGTGGAATTTCTGAGTCAAATAGTAGATCTACTTTTAGTTCTTTCAGGAATCTCCATAATGTTTTCCTTGGAGGTTTTATTAGTTTGCAGTCCCACCAACAGTATATGAGTACTTTCCCTCTAAATCAACAGCAGAATCTATTTGTTTGGACTTAAGAAGAAAAGCCAATCCAGCAGGGATAAGGTGATATCTCATTGTGGTTTTAATTTGCATTTCCCTGATGACTACTTACATTAATAATTTTTTCGTGTTTTGGCCATTTGTCCTTTTTCTTTTGAGAAGCTTCTGTTCATGGCTTTTGCCTACTTTTTAATAGGTTTTTTTTAGCTTTCTTCACTCTGATTTGCTTGAGTTCTTTGCAAATTCTGGATATTGGTCCGCTACTGAATGTGTAGCTTAAAAATATTTTCTCCCATTTTGGAGATTGTCTATTTGCTCTGTTGATTGTTTCCTTAGCTGTGCAAAAGCTTTTTAGTTTGATCAAATCCCATTTATTTATTTTTATTGCTGCCATGATTTCCATTCGGTTATTAGTCACAAATTCTTTACCTAGGGCAATATTTAGAATAGTTTTTTTCCTACTTTTCCTCCAGAATTCTTATGGCGTTATGTCTTAGAATTAAGTTTTCTATCCATCTTGAATTAATTTTTGAGAGTGGTGAAAGGTGAGAATCCTGTTTCATTCTCCTGCCTGTAGCTGTCTAGTTTTCTCAGCACCATTTATTGAATAGGGAGTCTTTTCTCCAGTATACATTGTTGTCTGCTTTGCCAAAGATAAGTTGGCTATAGGTACATGGTTTTATATTTGAACTGTATTCTCTTCCACTGGTCTATGTGCTTATTTTGGGGCCAATACCATGATGTTTTGGTTATTATAGCCTTATAGTATAGTTTGAATTCTGGTAATGTGATTCCTTCAGGTTTGTTCTTTTGCTTAATATTGCTTTGGCTATTCAGGCTCTTTTATGGTTTCAAAGTAAGTGCAGAATTTTTTCTAGATCTGTATAATATGGCATTGATAATTAGATGGAAATTATAATGAATTTGTAAATCACTTTGAGCAGTTTGTATATTTTAACAATCTTGACTCTACCTATGCATGAGCATGGTATGTTTTTCCATTTGTTTGTAGTCTCTGTGATTTCTTTCCTCAGAATTTTGAAGCTCTCGTTGTAGAGAATTTTCACCTCCTTAGTTAAATATATTACTAGGTATTTTACTTTCTTTGTAGCTATTGTGAATAGTATTAAATTCTTGATTTGATTATCTGCTTGACTGTTACTTGTTTATAGAAAGGCTACTGATTTATGTACATTGATTTTGAATGCTGAGACTTTATTGAATTTATCAATTCCAGGAGTCTTTTAGTAGAATCTTTGGTGTTTTCTATAAGAGATACAGAATCATATTGTCAGCAAAAAATGATAGTTCTATCTCTTTCCCAATTTGGGTACTCTTTATTTTTTTTCTTTTACCTCATTGCTCTGGCTAGGATTTCCAGCACCATGTTAAATAGAAGTGGTGACAGTGGATATCCTTTGTCAGTTCCTAGGGGGAATGCTTTCAATTTTCACCATTCAGTATGATTTTTGCTATAGGTTTTTGCTATGAAGTTTTATACTTAACTTATAAGTTCCTTCTAGACTTAGTTTGTTGAGGTTTTTATCATGAAAGTCTGCTATATCTTGTCAACTGCTTTTTTTTGCTTGTTTCTACTGTGATGATCATATGATCTTTTGTTTATGTGGTTAATCACTATTATTGATTTACATATGCTGAACCATCCTGGCATCTCTGAGATGAAGCCCATTTGGTCCTGATGGATTATTTTTTTGATGGGCTATTGAGTTCATTTTTCAATATTTTATTGAAGTTTTTGCATCTATATTCACAAGGGATATTAGTCTGGAGTTTTCTTTTTTTATTGTGTTCTTTTCTGGCTTTGATATCTACTTTTCATTTGTACCCTATATCCTGTACTTCCTACTTATGCAAGTTGGATAAATTATTATGGTTGAAGTTTCCTTTATATGTAAAATGTGCAATAAAATATATTGACATTTTCAGGTTATATTAATATGAAATGGTACAAAAACAATGTAAAAATCTTAGTTCAATTCTTGGAATATAACAAGTAGCCAATAAAAAAACAGGTAGATGTATAAAATATATGATTACAGTATATAAGTTCTTTGGAAATCCTCTAATGAAATCAGTGATTGTATTTGAAACAGAGTAGCTACTTCATCAATGTATGTATACCATGAGAAAAGGAATTAAAACACTTAATGTTATATTAAATCACATCCATGTTGTATTAGTAAATCAAGTTACACTACATTAAATTCTTAAAGGCTATAGAGTTTCTCTTGTGAAAACCATCAATATTGTGTTTTAGGAATATTAACCAAGAGAAGAAAAGCTATTATAAGTATGTTAGAATGCATTGTTACTATTTACATTGACAATGAAATAAAAGGGTTTTTCTGAGAATTTTCATATTCATTGCTGTGAGACAAATATTGGCCAAGGTGTTTGTCAGCGTTCAATGAAGTAGAATTATTTTTGATAATTATCAAAATAAGCTGTCATGATGAAAGTTTATTATTTAAAAAAATTGACCAACTTTTCTTGGTAATTGTCAATTGAAAGTTGAATGAAGTAGAATTTCCAGAGATAAATACTGTTACCTAATATTTAAAGACAATTTGTTGTATTTCTGTTGGGTCTTCTTTATTGGCATTTTTGATATTTATAGCAGCTCAAAACCTGACTTCATAAAAGAATCTTTTTGAGGGAGAAAAATAAGCATCCCAGGTATTTAATACTAATTTGAAAGAAGTAGATGAATAATTATAGGCCCACTCAAGAGGGAAAACACAATTCAATTCAAGAAGGGGGAAGCAAAGAAGGGGGAAAAGGGGCTTAGTACAGTGCTAGCTAACAGGTATAATGTTGGGATATATGACACATCTCCTAGGTAAAGGACAGAAATGCAGCTTGGACTATAACACAAGCAATGTAACCTAATCATATGTACCCATGTATTACCCTAAAATAAAAAAAAAAATCTTGAGGTAGAAGCTTAAAAAGAGAAGCCCACTCAGGGCTCTACTCTTGGAATTTATAATTCACCAGAAATAAGATTAGAAATCTTTACTCATAAAAAGTATCTCGGATGATTTCTGTAATATTCTAGATTTAGAAGCTGCTGATATTTTTGTCTATTCCAGACCTAAATAATTATATTTTAATAAATCCTTGCAAAATTCAAATAAATATACTTTCCAGTAATGTATATGTAAAATATCTGTAAGTTGTTTTGGAGAGATTTTAATTTTTTGGCATTTATATAAGTATTTTAATTAATTACAGAAATAAAAGTGTTAAGAAGTCTCAGTTTAAAAAAATTAAATTTTTGACATTGACATTGCCATAAATTTGCTATTTCTTAAAATATTTTCACTGAAGTACACTGTTGATAAGAATATTTTTAAAGCACAAAATATTTATATTTTATATTTTGTCATTTGCTTCTTAGGCTAAATAGTCTGTATATAATTATAGTAATTTGCATATATTGAATTAAAGATCTTTGTTTTGGAAACTATTATGGTACTTTCTATCTAATTTCACTCTCCTCTTTTTTAAAGCCAATCTACATCCAGCGTCTTATCAGTTCACAATACATTTATGAAGCAATATCCTAAAATATTTCTGCACAATAAAATCAGACTTCCTAAACTTTCCAAACAGGAGGAAAAAAGGTAATGACGTCTTCTTTTGAAAGCAAGGTTGATGTGTGTGTGTGTGTGTGTGTGTGTTGGGGCGGTGCTCTTTGGAGCACAGGTGAGACTCAGAACCTAGAGCATTTCGTCAGTTCCCAGCTCTCCACCCTAGGGAGGACCTAGAGGACAGAGATTAGTAGGTGAGGGCAAATTAATTTTCTTGTTGAGCAAAATACCTGCTTACTGCTGAGCAGCATGTCTACTTAAACTTTTTTTCAAAACACAAAAAAAGAACATTTTATAGATTAGTAGAAGTGCATATGTGCATATGAAGGACTTAAAGTACTCCATGGTAGCGGTCCCCTCTTTGGAGCACCAGGAACTGATTTCATGGAAGGCTATTTTTCCACGGGAGGGGAGAAGGGACTAGATTCACAGAAGGAGCTCACAGTTTGGATTGGTCACTTGCAGTTTACGAGGGTTGCGCTCCTATCAGAATCTAATACCACTGCTGATAGCACAGGAGGAGGTGCTAGGGGGTGTTTAAGTGATGAATTAGCCAGCTGTGGACAGCAGCTCCAAATACGGATGAGGCCTCAATAGCTTGACCCCCACCTTCTCACCACCTGCTGCGCTGCCCAGTTTCTAAGAGGCCACAGACCGGGTTGGGGACTGCAGCTCTATAGGGTTTATGAAAAACTTCCTAATGGAAATGATGGAGAATGACTGTGGATGGGAGGATATTTGGAGTTATGTTACGTACAAAAGAAATAATGATGATGTCATAGAGCAACTAAAAGGCATTTGGAAAGTCTGTTTGACTGGTCTCCTGCTTCTAGGTGGACTTGTATTTAAATGTATTTTGCGTAATTTTTTTTTTTTTTGTAGAGACAGAGTCTCACTTTATTGCCCCCAGTAGAGTGCCGTGGCGTCAGAAGGCTCACAGCAACCTCCAACTCCTGGGCTTAGGCGACTCTCTTGCTACAGGCGCCTACCACAATGCCTGGCTAATTTTTTTATTGCTGTTTGGCCAGGGTTGGGTTAGAAGCAGCCACCTTCGGTATATGGGGCAGGCGCCCTACCCACTGAACCACAGGCGCTGTCCTATTTTGTGTATTTTTAAAGCAAAGAATTAGATTACTTAAGTGTGTTGCAGGAGGTGTAACCGTTCTCTTTGCAAATGCTGGCGTGGATTGTGAGGCTGCTCCTCTCAAACTGTCCTTGGCTGAGTGGAACCATAAGGGCCTCAGTCAGTGCAGCATCAGATCCAAAAAGGCAGTTTCTCTCCTTGGGTATCATTCCCTACTGCTGTTTCTTGGGGAATTTATAGTGATATGCCAAGTCCCTACAACCCCATAGTATTCAAGCAGAATTGATCTGTGCACATTCTTGGCCACCTTACTACTCTAATACCTGACTGTGCCCTGTAATTTCTATTGCCATATTCATAAGACTGCATTTCACTTGTGCATTTAATCTGAATCTATATTCAGATTTCTGACAGGATTGACCCATAACTGTGACTAATGGATGTGTGTTGCCCTAAGGGCAAACTACTTAGTGGCTCTATAAGGGAGATGATCAAGAACATATTTTTACTTATTTTATATCAACATGTGTGATGTGGCTTAGCTTAAAAAGTGTTTAAATAATAAAAATTTTAGGAATAGAAAAAAGTTTTCAGAATAAGGATATAAAGAAAGAAAATACTTTTTATACAGCTGTAAAATGTGTTTTAAGCTAAGTGTTATTACAAGAGTCAAAAAGTTGAAAAAATTTAAAAATTTGCAAAGTAATAAGGTACAATAAGCTAAGGCTAATTTATTCCCGAGGAAAGAAAACTATGTTTTTTTCTAAATTTAGTGCACCCTAAGTATGCACTTATGTAAAGTCCACAGGAGTATAAAGTAATTTCTTAGGCCTTCACATACACTCATCAGTCACTGACTCATCAGAGCAGCTTCTAATTCTATCATTTCTGTTTATGGTAAGGGTTCTGTATAGAGCTAACATTTTTAGCCTTTTATCTCATATTATAAATGTACCTTTTATATGTTTAAATATACTTAGATACACAAATGCCATTGTGTTACAATAGCCTACAGTATTCAGCACAGTAATATGCCACATGATTTTACAGCCTAGCACGTGAGAAAGTTTTAGATTTTTTTTTTTTTTTTTGCAGTTTTTGGCACGGGCTGGGTTTGAACCCACCACCTCTGGCATATGGGGCCGGCACCCCACTCCTTTGAGCCACAGGTGTCGCCCAGTTTTAGATTCTTTATGAAAAATAAATTGTTTCCTTTGTACATTTTAGAGTTTAAATAAATTTTCAACACGATTAATCTATTTGGGTATTAAAAGATTAAAACTACATATGAATGAGGAAGGATCAGAGTAAAATGCCCTTTAACAATGGGAAGCTGTGGAGGTTCCTATCTCTATAAGATTTATGACTCTAATTACCTACCTTTCAGGCTAGCTGATGGTTATGGTACAGCTAGCTGGAAAGCAATCATAACTTATTTTTAAGAGAAAGACAATTGGAAATTTAATTAGGTCTTGGTTAAAAGAAAACTTCATAGATCAATGATGGGGAAAAATAAACAACACCTTCCAGACCCTCAGCAGAGAGTTAACTCTGTCTATACAGAGGACAGAACAGTGTAAACAAATAAATACAAATGCATTAGGGTTAATTTGAAATGTGATTTTTAAAAGGCATATTGTGGAAGACAATAGTATTAACTCTCTATGTGCTGTTAAAAAGGAAAAGTTCAGAAATTTAAATTTAACAGAGTTTATTTAAGTAAAGAGTGAATCAAGAATCAGGCAGCACTCAGAACCAGAGAGGTTGGGAGAGCTCCTTCCGGCCCTATGAGCAAGATCTTTTTTTAGCCCTAACAAAGTAGTAAAGTAGAGAAATTGCCTGATTGGCTACAGCAAGGTACCTGCCTTATGTGGACAAGGTATGATGAAACATTTATTTTATTTGGGCATGGGTCAATCAGTTGGCTGCTTGTGAATTGACTGAAGCTTGGCTGTTTGTTATTAGCTAAAACCCAGCTACAACTATACTCCTGAGTTAGGTTTCTGTTTGTTTATGTACTAAATTTGGTTGTAATTTGTTGCTTAAGAACTTCAGTTCTGAAATAGCCTCAGGCAAATAGCCCCCTGCTTATTTAATTTAACAATGGAAATTTATTATTTAAAAGGTAATTATTAAGTATTTACAGAGATAGCATTACTTGTTTCATTCTTTGGTAGTCAAAAACTTGGCTTTACTGTCAAAGTGACTTTCAATACACTTCAGATCAGTGCTTTTCAAACTTTAATATGTTCATGCATAAGTTCCCTTGGGGGACCTTATTAAAAGCAGATTCTGATTCAGAGGGTCTTGGGTGGGGCCTAAGAATCTGTATTTCTAATAAGCTACCAGCTGATACTGGTGCTACAATTTGAGCAAGCCTAGAGATTACTATATGTTGTGTCTCTGACAATGTGAACAAAATCAATAACTGTAACATTTCTATTGGGAAAAATTTCTACTGGGAAAATTTAGTCCTCATTTTAAAGTATTAATTCATTCATCTATGGGCTTATTTCAATTTGGTGAACTACAAGGTTGTATATGTTTTTTGGTCATAATATAATTCTTTTATTACATTTAGTAACAAATAGCATGTTGCACTTAATATGCCCAGTGGGCAAGTTTGGTATTATTTTACTATATTTTTATTCAGTACTTTTTAATGAAACCCAACTAGTATATATTATTTTAATCAGTCCATTTAAATTAGGCACAGGATCAGATTAAAAAGAGAGAGAAAGGAAGAGGAAGTAGCTTGCTATGTTTAAAAGGAGTTTCCAGGTTTATAACTCATCCAGGTATTGGTAATATTTTGTAAAATCATTTTCTTTTAGTTTGTGTTATGTAACTTAATAATTTGAACAGGGAAAAACAAAAAGATCTTGGCGGTGTACATATGGCATGCTCCTCCTCTCCCGAAACCCAGGACCTCTAGCTGAGTTCCCTCTAATGTACCCAAAGCAGCTTGACTGGAAAAGGGCTATTGGGGACATTTCTCATGGGCTTGGAAATCTGTATGTTCAATTGGCCAAATTACCAGTCATCCAGAAGCTGTCAAAGTGTTTTGTGTAAGAATTAATGCTTGTTTGGACCTTAGATTTGAAAGAGACTAAGACATACCAACTACTTGAATGGAATCTCAGAATTCTACTTCTAGCTCTAAAAGCAGTAAAGTATAGTTTTGATCTCAGTTAAAATAAGGAGAGACTTCCCCATAATACTGGATTTTTTCCAAGCACATTTTAAGACAGTGATTGATATGGTGCACACACAGCCTATATGGATTATACTTCATAGATTCTCTCTAAGAGTGTGAGGGCAGAGAATGTTCTAAAATAAAAACGAATATTTGGAGATAAAGCAACTGAAAATCTAGAGCAAATGGTTTCTGATGGGTTAATTAACAAAAAAGAAAACTGTAAAATTGTGTTTTAAACTCTAATTTCCTTTTGAGTTTTTAGACTCTCTTGCTTTCTCTTAGCACTGCTGAAATTATCCTATGTGATACATTGAGATCTAAGTAGAGATCATAGTGGCTTGAGAATCTAGTCTCAGGTTAATTAAAAAATATTTAACCCCCATAGGCTATTTGAAAAATATGTATTTAATATTAGAATAAATGAAACTATCCTTTGTTATGATAATAAAACCTGCATTTTCTCTGAAGTTCCATGGTCTATTGAATGAAATGTTTCTTGTGTGCATGCGAGTGTTTTAAGTTAGAACTATAGTAATTCAGTTTCACAAATTATTTCCAAAAAGAAAAATTAAAATTACGCTACCTGGAAAGAAATCTCAATGCCTTATTATTGCCCCAGCTGTGTGCTAAGTGCAGGTCAACTAGGGTCCCCAAGCTCAGAGCTGGATGGTGCTGACAAGCTCTGAGTAAGAGGTAGTAGGACTCTGTAGTGGCTGTCAGGGGACTTCAGGCTGGGAGAGATTGCACTGAAGGTGCTTACCTTAGGGGAAGATGGTGTATTGGAGATCAGGGAAGGCTTTTTGAGGAACGGATATTTAAACTGAGTAGGCGGTGTACAGGAGAAGAAGGGAAAGAATATTTGAGGCACTGAGAAAATCATGTGGTATTGTTTGCCTTGTTGCTTATCCAAATAATGACAGAGTGATCTTAGCTGATACTCAATTGCCAAGTTGTGTAGTGGAAAAAAGTTTTTCAAAACTTTTCAATGACCTCTCTCGTGGGTGTAAGATAGGATTGATGGTTTGAGGTGGTGGAGGATACAAAGAGAAAGGGAGAAAGGGAGGGAAGGAGGGAGAAATCAAGGAAAATTTACCTCCCTGTGTCTCCAAATTGGCCCTTGTATTATTCTAAATTAGTTGTCCCATTCATTACTTAGATTAACACTATGGAACTAAGATCTACTTAAGAAGATTACTATAAAATAAATAAGAGAAATTTTGAAAAGTTATATACAACACATTTTCTCTAAGTCAGGGTTGATTGACAGTATAGTTCAATGGCTAGAAAACACTCCATATGGCATTATTTTTCAGACCTATCTTTTCTTTTTTTCTTTGTAGTTTTTGGCCAGTTTTGAACCCACTACATCTGGCATATGAGGGCAGCACCCTAATCCTTTGAGCCACAGGTGCCGCCCAATGCCTGGCTATTTTTTTTGTTACAGTTGTCATTATTGTTTTTAACTGGCCCGGTCTGGGTTCGGAACTCGCCAGCCTCAGTGTATGTGGCCGGTGCTCTTCCCTCTGAGCTATGGGTGCCACTCACTGTGTAATAGCCTTCTCTGAAAAATTTGACCTTCTTGTATGTTTGTCTAGTTGGCCATGTATTCTGAAAAATATATTGCTGTTAGCATAAGGAGTACAGGTAAGTCCAACTGTTCACTTTTAACTGCACATTTTTCTATAGCTTTTTAGAAAAGACAAGCCAGGACCTTGAGTTTGGCATAGACATTAATTTAGTAGAAACTAGGGAAATACTGCTTACCTCTGTCTAACCTTAATATATTTTTTCTTATGTTATAAAAGATGACAGGATTCCAATATTGACTGTCAGAGTTTATAATGGAACTTGCTTTGGACTCCTCAATTTTATCTTTGGATTTGTTTGGCAGTGTGTAGGCTCAAGTCAGCACTTTTGCTTAATGTAGGATAAACCCTGCAATTTTCCAACTTACATCCTGGGGGTGGGAATTTACCCATAATTATTTGACTTGTTTGGTACTAGTGATAATTAAACTGAGCTTAACAGATGGAGTTAATTTAGCATACTTAGAGTGAAATAATTTAATTTGTATTTTTAGGAGTCAGATTGACTTCTGTTTCTGTAATAAAAAGTGATGGATGAATTCTATAACAAACAACTTAAGAAAGAGTCTATGTATATTACTCCTCGTCTAACCTCTGTTTTACCCTGTAAAATTTATATGGATTTGCTAGTGTTTGTGGGTGGGGTAAAGAAAGATTTTAAATAACGATAAAGAAATTTGTATGAACTATAATATAAGAATATATAGAGGAAAATGTGTTGTGATGTCCTGTGCACTAATCAGAATTGAGTTTAGATTTGAGTTCTACCATCAGACTATTGTGTTGTTTTAAGTGGATTACTTCAAAGTTTGAATCTTAGTCGGTACATGTAAAATAGTGATAATAATACTTACTTACAATTATGTTGGAGGACTCAATGATACAATATATACTAAATTTTGTTCTATTTCATTTATTTTTGTATCTTTTGTTCTATTTTGTTTCTCTTGTCAGTGGTATTAATGCCTGTTACGTGAGTTTACTAAGGCCTTTTTTTTTAACCTAGAATATGATTGATTAAAAACATTGCTATATACATGACAACTATATTTTGCACTATGGGTAGCTCTGCCAATAAATGATTTTGTAATATCATACATTGGCCATTTGGAAAACATTAGTCCATTATTTATCCAGACTTTTCAAATGTTAAATTTTTTATGCAATATTAAAAAGCCACATTTGTTGTTATCATCACTGATCAGATTAGAGGAGAATTTAAAGCTGCTTACAGGGGTGGAAACTAGTTTCCAAAATTCTGTTTTTCACGTAAAAGCTTGACTTTTATATTTGGGAACAGATGCTTTACTCTTTTTGAAGTGACAGTTTTATTTCACTTCACTTGTTTCTGGAAAAATATCTTTCAAGCATCCAAGTAATGTCCACATTAAGTCAGTTATCACAGTTTGTCATTCTATACCGTAAAAATGGAGCACAATGTAAAATATGGATAGTTCAGCTTGCAACTCAGATAATAGCAGGAGCATTTTTACTCAGAAAAAAAAAAAGGAAAAATAACCCTTTAAGATGTTACAAAAAGGCTTTGTATTTTTCACATCTTCATAGAGGGAATTACAAAGAAATATACACAGGAATAAAAGGGTTGAGATTTAATAAAATAAATAACTTTTACTGGCTTTTAAAAATTGAGAGTTTGTGATAAGGAGGAACTCAGTGCTTATTAAACTTTGGTTCTTTTATAAATATTTATTTATTTCTTCCAAATTTTCAAATGTATTGGCATGAAGTTCATAATACAACATTTCTTTCTTTTTATATCTGTGTCATCTGTGATGAAGTCTCCAAGTCTCTTTTTTTATTTCTGTTGTGATTTATTTCTGCCTTTTCTCTTTTTGTTCTTGAAGAATATTTTTCCACATTTGCTAGATATGATTTTGGCAAGATTATTAGATTTCTGAATAATTAAATTTTGGGTTTATATACTTCAAAAGATTCTTTTCCCTTTATCATAAGTTTTGCTACGATTTGGGGTATAATTATTTTCCTTTTTTCTCACTTTTTTTTGTTTGTTTGCTTGTTTTTTAGACACAAGGTTTAGCTTTGTCAACCAGTCTCCAATGGAGTGGTGTGATCACAGCTTACTACAGCCTCAATTGCTCTTCCTGCCTCAGCCTCCCAAGTAGCTGGAACTACGTGTGCATGTCAGCTAATATTTCAGAGTTCCAATATTTTGTATTTTTTGTATAGACACGGTCAGCTAATATTTTAGTATTTTTTTTTTTTTTTTTGTAGAGACAGGGTCTTGCTATGTTGTCAGAATTCCTGGTCTCAAGTGATTTTCCTGCCTCTGCTTCCCAAAGCTCTGAAAGCTCTGGGATTTCAGCTAGGAACCAGTGTATCCAGCTTCTTAAGATGGAGTCTTAACTCATAGATTATTGGCTTTTCTTTGTCAGGTCAAATTATGGAATAAAAGTGCTTTTATGAGAGGGGGAACCTGTGTCCTTCTGATTATGATATTCTTTTCTTAAGCACAAAAGGAGGCAACATAAACTTTATCTTTCTCTGCTGAATCCTTTTTAATAAAAGATCTGTTCTGTGAAATCAAGATTCAGTCAAAAGGTGCACCTGAGGACCTAAAAAGCCACATGTTCTTGAGGCCTCACTTCCCCACTCATTTGTTGCATTATTGAGTTTTATGATGTAAATATAAGGATGAGAATTATTTTCTGTCATTTCCTAAAGAGCATAGGACATGAATCAATCAACCAACCAATCATTTAATCAATGAATTCATCCATCCAATGTGCATAGCCACTTAACAATTTATTTCTATTTATTTGGAACTCTTGGTGGCATTTGGCTTCAATTGCATAAATGTCATTGAGAAAGAATCTAAATGCTTTAGCTGGTTTGAGATTTCCAAGAGGAAGGCAGGAATTCTGCGAATCTCCTACATTGGGCAATTGTGAGAAACTTGAACCAGAAGTATAGAGTTTATGGAAACACACTCTTCACATTTCTGCCCCCAGATCTGCCATATCTATCTTCACCTCACATTCTAGTCCATAGAACTCCTCTTCTCCAGAAGATTGGAACTTTATTCCATTTGCACTTGGTAATCAGGGCTGAGTGGAGGAAAACAGCAAATTGCTCTGGACCTGAATCATCATCATTGCTGAGTTTTACTGTGCTTACTATCATAACTTATTCAGAAGAGTAACTAAGGATCAGCATTTTGATTAAGGTTTTAGGTCTTTGTGTGTGGAATGGGAAAGTTCTCTGAAAATAGAGGAAAATGAATTAGATTTTGACTTTTAGTTTTATTTTTGTATTTAACTTCTGCTGGGGCATCTTCTTTATACACTTCAGATAAATAAATTTTACTATTAATATTCTGTGACCTTTAGATAAATTAAAAAGAAACAAAATGCTTACCAGTTCTATAGCTATGAAAGATTAAACAAATTATATATAAACTCTTAAAACTGCAATTTTCTTAGTGATAATATCTACTTCACTTGGTTAGTGTTCATGACATGATGTGAGTTATGATGTTTACCAGGGTATCCAGTACATTTAATGGCTCAATTAATGTTAGATGTTAATGTGATAATTTAATTGTTGTTACTCTTTTATGTAATCTTATATTTAATCTAATTTTTTATTTTCCCATGTATATAATTAAAAGTCTGGTAGATCTATTCTATGATCATTTTTATAATCTCCTTCACTCTTTTTTTTTTTTTTTTTGAGACAGAGCCTCAAGCTGTCACCTTGGATAGAGTGCCATGGCATCACAGTTCACAGTAACCTCCACTTACTGGGCTCAAGCGAGTCTCCTGCCTCTGCCTCCCAAGTAGCTGGGATTACAAGCACCCGCCACAGTGCCCAGCCATTTTTTGGTTGCAGCCACCATTGTTGTTTGGTGGGCCCAGGCTGGATTTGAACCCACCAGCTCAGGTGTACGTGGCTGGCGCCTTAGCCCGTTGAGCCACAGGCACCGAGCCCACTCTTTTTTCTTAAAAATTGACACCATATGTTCAATTCATTGCCCCTAAATTTTCAATGACCTCTTAATAAGAGTGGTTGGTACTAGAAAAATAAATGGGAAAAAGTCACTCATTCATACATCTCTCTCTTGATGGCTTATGAATATAACATAACATAGCATGAGAATAAGGTGTAGTGGCTACTTTCAAGATGTTCATAGATCATCAGAAGGAAATAAAAGCAAAATGAATTATTGTTGGTTTTGTAAAATAGTAAACAATGAGTGTGTGAACATAAGAGAAAGGTACAAGCCATTGAATTAACAGATTTCATTAAAGTAGATAAACTTTATATATTATGAAAACTGTTTCAATTCCTTTAAATAGTTATAATACATGAAATACATATGACCAAATTTTACACATTGTTCATATTTCACATATGGTAATTCCTAGACTTAACCAAATGACATGCATTGCTGTAATACTGATGATTGAAAAACTTCTAATGTATTGAAGAGTAACGTGCTATTTAAATGCCAAATTATCTTAGAACAATGCATTTCTACTCTCGGCAGTAAAGTAAAAGTTCCTATAAATAATTTTTTTACAGTATACAATACCATAAAATAGCATCTTTCCTTACTCAGAAAACTTAGTGAAAGCAGAAGAAAAAGTTCACGCCAACCACCCGAAGTTTCTCATAATATAGCTGACCATGTTAAAAAAGCACACGCTGGCCTCACTTTATATGAACAAAGGAAATCCACAGACCACTCGGTAGAGCTCCTAACTATCTTAAAAAAATTGTAAGTATTTAAAATTTATTACTTTTTTTAATTGGATAGTTCTTTTGAATGGCTTTATTGTTTTCAAAATTTGTTTTCTGGAGATAAGTGTATTTTAGTTATAAGACAGCATGAGTGGTTGATTTAGGGGAGTTGGAAATAATAGAGAGTTTTTTCTACATAAATACATCTTCATGAATTCCATCTTCCTGGCTTGTCATGAATATATTGAAAAATTTTTAGCCCATTATTTTAAATTCAAGTTGCAAGCAAAACATGTGTTATTTACCAATCATGTAAATCAAAATTATATTGAAGATGTCATTAGCTTATTATTGCTTTAAGGTTCTTCACAGAGTTTAAATTATCTTCCTCATCATAGAGCCTTTAAATAAACTTATTTCAAATCCTCTTTAATTTCTTGGACCACTTTGCGCTGTACTAGGATTCAATTGCTGAGAGGAGGAGGGGATTGAAGGAGAGGAATAAATCTGAGTGGTGGCCAGTTACTACAGATGGTATTGGATATGTGAAGAAAAGCAAATTTAAAAAGGGACTGTAAGAAAATGTAATATTGTAATTGAGATTGATAACAGAAACAAAACTAAAAGTATCAAGACTAGAATTGTCTTTGAAAGAAATTTCAGTAGCATAGAATGAGTAATTAAAAATCTGCCTATTTGTGGAACACTATGAACTCTATGCTATAGCCATTTTTCTTCAAAATTGACAAGTAGGCACCACACAGTAGCATTTTTGTCAATGACAAACTGCATATACCAGGGTGGTCCCATAGATTATTACTGTGCCTTTTCATGTTTGGAAACACAAGTAGTTATCCTTGTGTTACAATTTCCTACGGTCATTTGTGGTGTAGGTTTGTAGCCTAGACACTATAGGCTATACCCTCTAGCCTAGGTGTACAGTAGGAAATGATCAGAGTTTCCAAGAACTTTGAGAATGGTCAAATACTTGATGCCTTTCACTTATAATAACAATAACAAAAAAATAAACATAGCAAATTGAAGTAAGCAGTTCTAAGAGAATAACAGAGAAGGAAATCATATCCACCTGTCATACAGGATTGTAATTAAACTCATAAGCTTTAAAAACTGGAAATTAAACCAGAATATGCTCAGTGAATTTGTTAAAAAATATACTTTAACTGGTAAGAAAATCACTAAAGCATTGAAAGGTATTGGAGCTATAGGATGCCACCATCACCTTCGTTCCATTAGACCATGATGTTGATTAATATTACATTGGATTCAAACCCATGAGTTAACTCTCTGCTGATTTCAGATTGTGCTGGGATGAAGGATTTTTTTAACAGTGGTAATCCCTGTCTTTCTGACCATAATAGTGTAGTAGGTTTCCAAATAACAAAGGTTCTGATCGAAACAAAGGAGTATCTCAGCAACAGGGACTGCAAGCAGCTGTGGTTCTGTAGCAAGGTATCAAAGTACCAGGAGGTAAATCTAGGTTGATGTTAGGATCAAAAAATACAAATGGGTAAGAGGCCAACCACCAGTTTTAGCAATGGACTGAAATGAAAATCAGGAGCTATGATGGAGAGTTATCCAAGCTCAGGTAAGAATAGAAAAAGAAGCAACTTTGCTGCATCCTTACACAGACCTCTACAGATTACATTTAATGGCCAATCTCCAAATACTCAGGATAATAGATGTTGGGTCAGTGTCAATTTCTAGAACCCTCTTGGTCACTTGTGAGAAAATGGGTGAGTGGAGATCCTGGAGCACTGCAGACACCCATTTTCAGTGGCTCGGTATTTGGCAAGTGGGACTTTTCACGTGGCAGATCTTCAGTGGTTGGGGGGGGGTGCTGTGCCAGCCTCTGAATTACAATAGCGGAGGAGGTGAGAAAGGAATTCACTTTTATGGCATGTTCAGTATTTATGCAAAGCCTTAAGTCTTGTACCTAAAATTTCTGATTTAATCCTCATATCCACACTTTGTGGCAGCTGTAATAAGCTAGTGAGTAAAAGAGCAGGGCATGTGCTAAATCCACAGTCTGTGTTAATTCTTCTATAGTACATACATTTTATCTTGTCTTCCTTCTGTGACAACTGTATCTTAGTTTTATATTGTTCTGTAACAAATTAACATAAACATAATGGCTTAAAACAATATACATTTATTATCCTTCTGGGTAAGCGTTAGCTGGTTATTGTTTAGCTTTTCACAAGGCCTCACCAGCCACATTCATTTCTGGAGCAAAAGATTCTTTTTCAAGCTCAAGTGGTTGTTAGTAGAATTCAGTTTCTTCTTGCTATGAGCAGGGTGCTTTTTCTCAGTCCTAGAGATCCCCACAGATCTTTGCTATGTGGCTCTCTCCCAGCCTTTACAAAGAGCTTAAAATTTCAAAATTAGCAAGGAAGAGCCTCTGTTTCTCTAGTTTTTATCCTTCTAAGATGACGTATTATGTACCCTAATCGAGTGCCTGTATATCTATCATCTTTGTTAAATTCCAGGGGTTAGAAGCAAATCAGAGATTCTGCTCCCTCCCCCAACACTCAAGGAGCAAGGATTAGGGTCCCCTTTGGGTAAGTTAGCCACTTTTAGTAACATTATTAATCTCTTTGTGACTCTGTTAATCACATTTGCAATGAGATTGCATGCTTTATGTACATAATGCAAAAGTAATACAATTCAAATCTGTTTATTGATGGAGAAGTTGTCAGGTCTTATCAGTTATTCCAACTAACTAAACCATGATAAGATTGATGAGCTGCTTCAGTGATGTGATTTGATAAAAATTTAAAAGTAGTTCCTTCTACTAAATTTATCATTCAATTTATTATCTTGTTTGAAATTTTAATAAATAGAAATTAATTTTGAGTCACAGTGACCTCTTTTTAAAGAAATATAAGTTTCAGAAACTATTGAATATTAATAACTTGGTATGATTTAGTTTAATCACATTGACTACTTCTTAACTTCCACTTTAAACCAACGACATGAGTTGGGTGGCCCCCTTGGCTCAAAGGAGTAGGGCGACGGCCCCATATGCCTGAGGTGGTGGGTTCAAACCCAGCCCCGGCCAAAGACTGCAAAAAAAAAAAAAAAAAAAAAGCCAATGGTATGTGTAAATACTGCTCAATGGGAAATAGGATAAGTGATTTTGAAACACCAAAGTTGTTGCAAAGGGCATTAAAATAATTGAGATGGTGCTGCCACAGGGAGGGATTTGAGCAACTAGGGGGCACTGTGTAATTGGAAAATGTGTGTGTGAAGGACAATGGGAAGGAAGGAGAGAAAGTGAGAAGAGAGTTGGGAGCCTGTTTGTTACATTTTGTATTTTAAGGCCTATCAGTTTGATATGTAGTATAAGCTTATCATACTTAGTAGTTAGGATTTTGGATTATGATTAACTTTGGTTAATTAAAACAACCACAACAAACAAAAAAAGGGGGGACAGTGGATGGAAGAGTATTAGGTAGCTCTCAAAGTGGAAGAACAACAGCTCAGTGCTGGAGAAGCTATGAATTCTACGGCAGCTCTGGGAATCTCTTCAAGGTACAACCTTGGAATCAATCAGCTATCAGTTTGATTGGAAGTTTTTTGGTTCACAGTTTAATTTCAGGGATGGGGATCAGAATGTTGTTTGCTTTTCGTATTTGCCATTTGGATAAATGTTGACCAGGCAGTACACTTGGATGGGCAGTTTTGTTGCATTTACATGCAAGTGGAAAAGGGGCAACATTTCAGAAAAGAAAGTATATCAGAAGGAGATAGAAATGAACATGAATAAACAATATTAAAAGCTATGAAATAAAACATGATTTGGAATTTTAATTTCAAAGTAATTCAGAACTGAGTTTAGTTTTTACCCATTAATGTATCCATATGCTTTTGAGTTCATCTAAGTTTCTAGAAATATTTCTAGTATTGGGAATACATAATGTCTTTGCCCTCATGGAGCTTACATTTGTTCTAATATAAGAGAGAGATAGTCACCACAGTTTATTTATTTATTTATTTATATTGTCGGGGGATCATTGAGGGTACAAAGGACTAGGTTACAATGCTTACCTTTGCTGGGCAAAGTCCACTAATAATAGTGTCCCATCCCCAAGGTGTGTGTCACACATCATGACTCCATACCTCCTCTCTCCCCACCCTCTCTCTGCTCCCCCAATCCCTTCCCTCCACCATGTATTAGCATCAATTGTCCTCATATCAGAATTGAGTACATTGAATTCTTGCTTCTCCATTCTTGTGATGCTTTATTAAGAGGACTGTATTTCTGCTCCATCCAAATTAATATAAAAGATGTAAAATCACCATCATTTTTAGTGGCTGAATAGTATTCCATGGTATACATATAGCACAGCTTATTAATCCATTGCTGGATTGGTGGCATTTAGACTGTTTCCACATTTTGGCAAATGTAAATTGAGCTACGATAAACAGTCTAGTGCAAATGTCCTTATGATAAAATGATTTTTTTCTTCTGGGTAGATTTCCAGTAATGGGATTGCAAGATCAAATAGGAGGCCTAGTTTGAGTTCTTTGAGGATTTTCCATACTTCTTTCCAAAAGGGTTATATTAGTTTTCAAGTCCCACCAGCAGTGTAAAAGTACCACTTTCACCACAATCATGCCTTCATCTGCAGTTTTGAGTCTTTGTGATGTGGGCCATTCTCACGTGGGTTAGGTGATATCTTGGGGTGGTTTTGATCATTATCCCTGATTATTAGGGATAATGAGCGTTTTTCCAAATCGTGGTTAGCCATTCATCATTCTTCTTTGGAGAAGGTTCTATTCATTTCACTTGCCCACTGACATAAGGATTGTTGGATCTTTTTTTGTTGCTTAATTTGAGTTCTCTGTAGATTCTAGTTATCAAGCTTGTGTTTGATTCATAATATGCAAATATCTTTTCTCATTCTGGTGGTTGTCTATTTGCTTTGGTTGGTGTCTCCAGTAACTGCAGTTGTTATTATGTCAGTTAATGTTACGTGCAAGGAAGAAAAACTAATGCCCAGTAACAGACAGAGCATAATGGAATATCAAAGAAGTTAGATAATTTAAAAAAATGATAGAGATAACCAGTTACATATCTCGGAAAAGTGATTCTAGGCAGAAGATTGCAAACATGATTTGCAAATAGAAGGAAAAAGTCCCTAAAAATACAAATTGGCAAGGAAACCATTGTGGGGAAAAGTGCAGAGGTTGTGGGAATGAGGCTTCAGTAGTAGCCAGGAAGCAGATAATGTGGGTGTAATTGGCATATTATGATTTACATGGCAAACAGTCATTCTGTGGATGGTTGACTCTGGGTGCCAGGAGGAGATCTGAGGTGATCTGTCAAGATGCCCTGAAATTGATGTAGGTGAAAAATGACAATGGCCTTATTCTGTGTTCAGCAGTTAGTTTTGACTTGTAGAACTTGATTTGTCTTCTCTTCTTAAGACGTGAGCAGGGTGGAATTGATAGCCCTTGAGGAAAATCAGATTCTCTGCTCCATTTGACCACTAACAGATGGAGAGTGCATGGAAATTCATCTGACACTCTCATATGTTGCTATGTGATTGCATTGTCAACATCAGCTTTTAAAATGCATATAAAATACTTCGATAAGAATTATTGGTTTCTTTATAAATGACTAATTTCTGAAAAAAAATATTGGTGTGTATTTGTGGGAGTTATGAAAAAGGTAGAAGAGAGGAAGTTATAAATGAGCTGTGAAAAGCAGTTTAAGATCCTCTGAGAAAACTTGGCCCAATTGTTTTTTCTTCTACTTTCTCCAATTAAAGATGCTTCCTTTGAGAGAAGGAGGCATCTGAAGATCATTATGTTTCAGTGGAGCAGTGATGCAAAGCCACTTCTCAGGAATAATCTGGAGGAATTGCTCCCTGGAAGAACATCAAGAGGATTTTTGCCTTTTAAATTCAGGCTGCTTAAAATCCAAATGCAATATGGTTCTTATACTGTTGTCCTCTGGTGAAATAGCATATAATGAGGAATTGCAATCTCAAACTGTATTTAAGGGCTTATGCACTCTACCTAGTGGGGATATTAATTCTGTTAAAAATATAGTGTTTTACAGGAAAACCTTGCTGAAACAGAAGCTAAAAGGGAAGTCAGGTTAATAAGGAATAATGTGAATACTGACAGCAATTTAAATTTCTGACAAGAAACAGTAATAATTTATGATATAAGAATAACAACTAAAAGAAGAGAATTATTTGTGTTAAGCAGATGAACTAGCAAAGGACAGAAATTAAAAACTCACTGACAGTATATTGTTATTATAGAAGGAAATAACACTGAATCTTGATGTGTGGCAGCTAGAGTCATAATGATATTTGGAATGTACATATCGCAAAATGCTTAGATTTGGAATTCAAAATTGCATTTTGAACTGGATTTCTCCAGTTACTAGTTGTGTGATCTTGGGAAAATTTCTACCTCTTGATATTTAATTCACTAATCTATAAAATGGGTATAATTATTATCCTTATAGGCTCATTACTGTTGTGAAGCCTAAACAAAGCCAGAAATGTAAAGCCCCCAAAGTATTACTTGGTCCATTTCTCCTCTTTCCCAAAGAATCTTACATATCAAGAATTTTTACTGTTAACATGTATTTGCTGGAATTGAATTATAAAGGGGTTCCTATTGTCTTAGAAGAACAATATGTCCCATTTTTCTTCATTCAAGGAAGAATATATAAATTTCTCTTATGAATTATGAATAAATAATAGCTATTATTCATATATTTGTATTATTTTATAAAATTACTAGTGATATTTTCATACTGGAGTTTAAGAAACTATTATTTAGTCACAGATTAACCAGTATTAAAAAAAATATGTCTTTATACCTTTGTTCTATGGTTTGGAAATAAGCAAATACCTTTTATTATAATATTATTTTTTTCATTGCTAGATATATTACTGCTGCATAGATATAAATGTCAAAGCTGAAACTTCTTGTTTTGGGTGACTTTTTTTTCATTTCAATTGAGAATTTTTTTATCATAGAACTATTTGACTAGGTATATGATAACATGTGTTGTACAGATTTAATGACGTAGTGAAACACAAAATTTTTCAAAAATATTTCTTGTAACAATTACCTATTGAAATTATCATAAAAATTGCATAATTTCACTAAAAATGTTACTTGCCTTTCTGGTACAATTGTTTATTCTTATAGACTATTAAATCATGTTAAAAGTTAGTGCTAACTTTAACAAAAGGACTTAGTTTCACATACATGCAATTTTGCCTCAAATGTGAGCAGAATGCTTTTGTACTTTAGGATTTATCTCATGGTGTGAGGACCATTTTAGAGAGATTTAGAAAATAAAGTCCAAGCTCAAGTTGTTGCCAGAATTTCTCTCTTATGCTGAGTCCTTATTGTAGTTGTCATTGTTATTTTAGCTGACCCAGGCCGGGTTCTAAACTGCCAGCCTTGGTCTATGTGACTGGCGCCATAACCACTGTGCTATGGGTGCCAAGCCTGCCTCCCATGTTTTGATGTTTTGTTGTTAAGGGCATATACATGAAGAATTGTTATGCCTTCTTGGAGGATTGAACCCTTTATCATTATGTAATGCTCCTCTTTATTCTCTTGCTTTGAAGTCTGCTCTGTCTGAAATTAATAGAGTTATTTTGTTTTAATTAATGTTAGCATAGTATATCTTTCTCTATTCCTTTACTTTTAATCTACATGTGTCTTTCTATTTAAACTAGGTTTCTTGTAGATAATATAATAGCATCTTGGTTTTTGACATACTCTATTTCTTTTTGTTAGTGTATTTAGGCTATTGATATTTAAAGTGATTATTAATATAGTAGGCTTAGTATTTACCATATTTGTTACTATTTTCTTTTTTTCTTTATTTAAGTCATAGCTGTGTACATCAGTGCAATGATGGGGTACAATATGCTGGTTTCAAATACAATCTGAAATATTTTCATCAAACTGGTTAATATAACCTTCATGGCATTTTCTTAGTTATTGTGTCAAGACATCTATATTCTGCATTTAGTAAGATTCACCTGTACCATTCTAAGAAGCACCATAGATGTGATCCCACAGATTAACCTCCCTCCATTCATCCTCCTCCCCTTGCCCATTTCCCCATATTCTTGTGCTATAGTTGGCTTATAGCCTTCATATGAAAGCTATAGATTAGTTTCATAGTAGGGCTGAGTACATTGGATACTTTTTCTTCCATTCTCAAGATACTTTGCTAAGAAGAATATGTTCCAGCTCTAGTCATATAAACATGAATGAGGTAAAGTCTCCATCTTTCTTTAAGGCCGCATAATATTCCATGTTGTACATATACCACAATTTATTAATCCATTCCTGGGTTGATGGGGACTTGGACTACTTCCATGACTTAGCAATTATGAGTTGGGCTGTAATAAACATTATGGTACAAATATCTTTGTTATAATGTGATTTTTGGTCTTCTGGATATATACCTAGTAGAGGATTGAATGGCAGGTCTATTTTTAGATATCTAAGTATTTTCCAAACATCTTTCCAAAAGGAGCATATTAGTCTGCATTCCCACCAGCAATGTAGAAGTTTTCTCTTTTCTCCACATCCACGCCAACATATCTGGTTTGGGGATTTTGTAATGTAGGCTAATCTTACTGGGGTTAGATAATATCTCAAAGTAGTTTTGATTTGCATTTCTTTGATGATTAAGGATGATGAGGATTTTTTCATGTGTCTGTAGGCTGTGTGCCTGTCTTCTTTAGAGAAGTTTCTCTTGAGGTCCCTTGCCCACCCTGAGATGGGATCACTTGTTCTCTTCTTGCTCATACATTTGAGTTCTCTGTGTATTCTGGTTATTAAACCTTTTTTGGAGGCATAACCTGCAAATATCTTCTCCTGTTCTGAGGGCTGTCTGCTTGCTTTACTTACTATGTTCTTGGCTGTACAGAAGCTTTTTAGTTTGATCAGGTCCCAGTAGAGTATTTTTGATGCTGCTTCAATTGCCTGGGGAGTCCTCCTCATAAAATATTCACCCAAGCTGATTTCCCTGCACTTTCTTCTAGTATTTTTGTAGTTTCATGTCTTAAGTTTTAAATCCTTAATCCAGTGAGAGTCTATCTAGGTTAATAGTGAAAGGTGTGGGTCTAGTTTCACTCTTCTACAGATCACCTGCCAGTTCACCCAGCACCCTTTGTTAAATAGGGACTCTTTTTCCCACTGAGTGTTTTTAATTGGCTTGTCAAAGATCAAATAACGATAGATAGCTGAGTTCATCTCTTGGTTCTCTATTTTGTTCCATATATCACCCTCTCTATTATTGTGCCAGTACCATGCTGTTTTGGTCACTATTGATTTATAGTACAGTCTCAGGTCTGGTAGTGTGATTCCTTCTGCTTTGTTTTTATTTCTGAGTAATGTCTTGGCTATTCAAGGTTTTTTCTGATTCCATATAAAATGATGTATTATCTTTTCAAGTATGACAATGGAGCTTTAATAGGGATTGCATTAAAATTGTATACTGCTTTGGGTAGTATGGACATTTTAACAATGTTGATTCTTTCCAGCCATGAACATGGTATGTTTTTCCATTTGTTAACATTTTCAGCTGTTTCTTTTCTTAGAGTTTCATACTTCTCTTTATTTAGGATTTTTCACATCTTTTGTTAGGTAAACTCCCAAATATTTCATCTTCTTTGGCACTACTATGAATGGAATAGAGTCTTTGACTGTTTTTTTCAGCTTGGCTATTGTTGTTATATATATAAAGAATATAGATTTATGAGTGTTGATTTTGTAACCTGAGACACTGCTATATTCCTTGATCACTTGTAAGAGTTTTATAGTAGAAATCCATGATGTTTTCAAGGTATACAATCATATCATCTGCAAAGAGTGAAAGTTTGATCTCTTCTGATCCTATATGGATACCCTCGATTGCCTTTTCTCCTCTAATTGCAATGGCTAAAACTTCCATTACAATGTTAAAGAGCAGTGGAGACAATGGGAAACCTTGCCTGGTTCCTGATCTGATTGGAAATAATTTCAATTCAACTCCATTCAGTATGATATTGGCTGTGGGTTTGCTGTAGATGGCCTCTATCAGTTTAAGAACTGTCCCTTCTATACCAATTTTCTTAAGTGTTCTGATTATGAAAGGATGGTGGATATTATCAAAAGCTTTTTCTGTATCAGTTGAGAGACTCATACGGTCTTTGTTTTTTAATTTGTTAATGTGATGAATTATATTTATAGATTTATGTATATTGAACCAGCCTTGAGACCCTGGGGTAAAACCCACTTGGTCATGGTATATTATTTGTTTGATGTGTTGCTGGATTCTGTTTGTTAGGATCTTGTTGACTATTTTTGCCTCAATATTCATTAGTGATATTGGTCTATAATTTTCTTTTCTTGTTTGGTCTTTTCCTGGTTTGGAGATCAAGGTGATGTTTGCATCATAGAATGTGTTGGGTAGTTCCTTCTTTTTCTATATTTTGGAGAAGGTTGAGTAATATAGGTACTAGTTCCTCTTTAAAGGTTTGGTAGAATTCTGATGTGAAACCATCTGATTGCAGGCTTTTCTTTTTAGGGAGATTTTGTATAGTTGATGCTATTTCAGAATTTCATATAGGCCTGTTCAACATTTCCACTTCATTCTGGCTAACTCTTGGAAGGTGGTGCGCTTTAAAGTATTGGTCAATTTCCTTCAGATTTTCATGTTTCTGAGAATAAAGTTTCTTGTAATATTCATTAAGGATTTTTTAATTTCCGTGGAGTCTGTTGTTATTTCATCTGTACAATTTCTGATTGATGAAATTAAAGACTTTACTCTTTTTTTCCTGGTTAAGTTAGCTAAAGGTTTATCTATTTTATTGACCCTTTCAAAAAAACAACTTTTTGTTTTATTGATCTGTTGTATAATTCCTTTGTTTTCAATTTCATTTAATTCTACTCTAATTATGGTTATTTCTTTTCTTCTGCTGGGTTTGGGATTGGACTGTTCTTCCTTTTCTAGTTGCTTGAGATGTCCCATTAAGTTGTTAACTTCCTCTCTTTCTATTCTCTTGTGGAAAGATTGCAGTGCTATAAATTTCCTTCTTAAAACTGCCTTTGCCCTATCACAGAGGTTCTAATCATTTGTGTCTTCGTTG
>CAUYON010015507.1:0-10052 GCA_963573935.1 Arctocebus calabarensis
GGCTAAGGCGCCAGCCACGTACACCTGAGCTGGCGGGTTCGAATCCAGCCTGAGCCCGCCAAACAACAATGACGGCTGCAACCAAAAAATGGCCGGGCGTTGTGGTGGGCGCCTGAGGCAGAGGCAGGAGACTCGCTTGAGCCCAGGAGTTGGAGGTTGCTGTGAGCTGTGATGCTACAGCACTCTATCCAGGGTGACAGCTTGAGACTCTGTCTCAAAAAAAAAAAAAAAAAAAGGAGTAGGGTGCTGGCCCCATATGCTGGAGGTGGCGGGTTCAAACTGCAAAAAAAAAAAAAAAAGAGCCAAAACCAGCGGGAGTAGAAGATATGACTATTACTATTACCACAGCCGCCAATAATAATGAACATTCTAGGCCAAAGCATGGTGGTTCATTCCTGTAATCCCTATGCTTTAGGAAGCCAAGGGAGGAGGATGGCTTAAAGCTAGGAGTTCAATACCAGTCTGAGCAACACACTGAGACCCTGTCTCCACAAAAAAATAATTTTTAAAAATTAATCCAGTGCAATGGCCTGTGTCTATAATCCTTGCTACTCAGGAGTTAGTGGCATAATGATCCCTTTAGCCCAGGAGATTAAGGCTGCAGTGAACTATGATCACACCACAGGACTCTAGCCTGGGTGACAAGAGTGAGACCCAGTCTCTAAAATAATTATAATAAACATCTGAATATTAATCATTTTCCAAGTAGTATTCTAAGTTCTTTGAATGTGCTTTCTCATATAATTTCATTCAATTCCAACAAATATAAATTAAATAAAACTTAAAGAGCATTTTATTAAAAGTGAATAACAATTTTTAGTGTGAAGGAAACCAATTTGTGCATCCTGTAAGTGCATCTTCTTAGCCTTGCTCCAACATCTATACGTTGCTGTAAATAAAAGTCAGAGATCAATATAAATCACTGTGGCACACTGCCATTTTTCTAAGGGAAAAAAATTATAATAGGATAAGAAAACCCAAAGAATTCCAGCTAATTTTCTTAATAAATGTCTAGTCAAATGTGCATTTAACTAAGTCATTGCCATTTTCAGAGAATTCAAAATTCATACCATTGATCACTACTTGTCGTTGCCTCTAATAAAGTCTGATAGGCAAGTTCCATCAATTTCTTCACAGATTCACTGATGCGGCATGTTGGCAAAGAAAAGGAATGTCGGGCCAATGTACCTTCAGGTTCTAAATTCACCACTTCATTGTACTGAGTTTTAGACATTTTCTGTACTTTTAGCTTGTTATCCTCATCAGGAATAGGTAAGTCTGGTATATTTATCCTCGAGTCAGGAGTAATCTAAGATTCAAACACAGAATCATAGAAAATGTATTGTTTTCAGAATAATTCAAATTTAAGCATACAATGAGGAATAGATGCTCGATGTTTCCATGATGATAAAGCTCTACAGAATAATTAAAAAATTCAAGTAAATAAGACAGTATTTTACTGATTGCTCTATCTTGGATGAAAGCATGTCATAAGAAATAAGCAATTCCCTTTACTATAAAATACTTCAAAACACTTTTAATCTTGGTTTAAATAGCAAAGCTATGCAACTGGCCTAAGATTTCAGGTAAATGAAAAGACCTTCAAAAATCATTTTTCAGATCTAAGTGAGGTGGTTCATACTTGTAATCTCAGCTACCCAGGAGGCTGAGGAAAGAGGATCATTTAAGGTCAGGAGTTTGAGCTCAAGACTGGCCTAGCAAGACCCTAGTAACACAGCAAGACCCTGTCTCTAAAAAGAAAAAAAGCTAGGTGTGATAGCATAGGCCTGTCGTCCCAGTTATTCAGGAGACAATGGTGGGATCAGCAACTCAAGGCTGCAGTCAGCTATGATCACAACACTGCACTCTGGCTTGGGAGGTAGAGCAAGACTCTCTTAAAATCAAACAAACAAAAAAAGTCACCTTTCTCAGACTAAATTATAACAACAGTATAATTTTGTGTTCTACTGTCAAGATTATTAAAACAAATTATTTTACATCAGGCTCATGTGTTGGCTTAGTCTAAGAAATAATGCATTTGGAACAACATACCCTCCCTTTATAAAAAAAGAACTTCAAGCCCAAACCAAAAAAAGTCTCCCTAACATTTATAAAGAATGAAAATTCCCAAGATTGGTTGGGACTAAATGAAAGAATAATAGACCACAAATCTGGAAGCAGTGATTTCTTTTTTACCCTAACGTTTAACCTCTCTAGATTTCATTTTTCTCATCATAAAATGAATAAATTGCACTAATAAGGGCTTTCAAATCTTACTTCTGAAGGATGCCTCAGGGTAAACAAAAATTAAAAAACAAAAAAAAAGGTAAGATTAAGTCAGCTCTCCACTCCCACTGCCAGAATAGCAGCTCTACTTTGCAAATCCTGGATATCTACAGAAAATTTCTGATGGGAAAGCTTCAAAGTCTAATGATTAAGTCAGCAGACTTGGTTTCCTGATCTGTAAAGTGGCATAATAATGTCTAAATTTCATGGGGCAGTTATGACATGTAATTGAGAATACAAATGTCAGGGACCAAATAATAAAAACTTATGGCTAAGAACAGAGTATTGATGAAAAATGTAAATGCTAATGTTTGTCTGAAAATTAGTGGGCCCAGCATACAATGATTCAAAAAAGTGACTTCATGAGGAAGGAAAAGGAAATTAATTTGAAAGAATATAAAATCTAATACATTTTCTTTCAATCAAAAAGTAAAAACAAAACAAACAACAAAATATGACTTTATGTATCTTTTGGGAAAACAGTGATTGCACATACAGGAAAAAAGAGAACTGACATGAAGACTGTGAAAAGTAATAAAGTTGAAATGGTTTTCAGAAAAAGGAAGATATGTTTTTCAAAGTGGGGCAGGTTAGAAGATCTAATTCCATGGCCTAATTTCTAAGAAAAAGAACACAGACTCTAGACCACGGGTTCTCAACTAGGGACAATTTTGTCATCCAGGGGACATTTGGCAATGCTTAAATTTATTTTTGTAAATTGAGACAGGTGCTATTGACACCCAGCAGTTACAGGCCAGAAATGCTGCTAAGCGATCCACAGACAGCCCTCCACAGAGAAGAATTACCTCCCTCAAATGTGAACAAGCCCTCACCTAGAGGAAGTCACATTAGGATTTGGGTTCTCAGGAAAAATGCAGTTTTAGAGAATGTCAGAACTACTGGAATAGGGAGCTCAGAAATTTGTCTACTTCAATTCTCTCATGGTAGAAAAGAGGAAAATAAGGCTCAACAGGTGAAAAGATTAAGCCCAGAGTCACACAGGAATCCAGTAACAGTATTGTTTACATCAAGGAATTGTGACAAAGGCAAGTGAGCTCTACAAGGGCCATCTAGAAAGTATCCAGCCATGTATGGCTCTGATTTTTCTTTCTTTATTTGAGACAGAGTCTCAACCTGTCACCCTGGGTAGAGTGCTGTGGCGTAACAGCTCACAGCATCCTCTTGGGTTTAAGCGATTCTCTTGCCTCAGCCACCCAAGAAGCTGGGACTACAGGTGCCCGCTACAAGTCCCAGCTATTTCTTTTTGTTGCAATTTAGCTGGCCCAAGCTGGATTCAAACCCACCAGCTTCAGTGTATGTGGCCAGCACCCTACCCACTGAGCTACAGGCGCCACCTCATTTTTATTATTACATGGCTGGACACTTTCTGGACAGCCCCTTTATATTAACTCATTTATAAAAGGTACTCAGTAAGTACCTAAGCATTGACTACATGGTAGTAACAAGTAACAGTCCCCCCCACCACACCCCCCCCCAAAAAAACCCTTCCTTTCCTGGAGCTTACTTTCTACAGAGGAAAAACAATAAATAATTCACACAAAATTTTGGTTGATAATAAGTTATATAAAGAAAAATAAAGCAAGGAAGTCCTGCAACCAAGTAGACCTAGCATATTCAAAGCACAACACTGAGTCCAGGGTGGCTGAACAGTGAAAGAAGAATTCAACAGGAGACAAGAGTCAGAGAGCAATGGGAAGAAGATTAGATAAGGCCTGGTAGGCCATTGTGACACTGTTGGATCTTTCTTTAAATGAGACCCGAAGCCACTGGATTTTATGTAGAGGAGTGACATTATCGAGTGGTATTTATGTTAATTCCTGCCACAATTAGACTTCATCTCCCTCAACAATCTAAAATTACCTCAAAATATGTTAATATCTGTGTACTTGAAATGGTTAATTAAGTATTCTGTTAAAGTGGACACAATAATGGGATAGCCCAAGGAAAATGGGATGAAGCAGAAGAAGACATTAAGAGGAAGCTCCTAGTCCCCTCAGTGAGAGCAGAAAAATGGCTGAGGAATCTCTGATCAAGAGATTGCTTTCGTCTATATTTTGCTTTATTCTAATACCTTGCATTTATTAAATATGAGGTGCATTAATTTTCTGTATGAAAACTGAAATATGAAAGTATGAAAAAAATTTAAAAATGGACAGAATCTCCACATCTTCAGTCTCTACATGGACAGAATTATCCAAAGTCAAAAGGATAAATTATCCTCAATGCATATTAGTCCACTTGCTTTACAGATAATTATTTATACCCTTTTTTGTTTACTTGTTTTATTATTTTAGCTTCAAAACAAGTCCTTCTATCAGCCTAGTAGATGAAGTGAACATTTTCACAACAAGATATATTCTCTAGACATAATGAAGTCCAAGTTTACCTGTCACAGAATTATGTACAAACAAAAGCCTTAAATAATAAATAAAGATGAGAATACTCTATTGCCTCATTTCAACAATAGTAATCCATTATACTTAGACTTTTTCAATTTATAAATGGAAGATGTGGAAAATAGGACCACTTTTTAAAGAACACAAAACTGATGTTCAACTCAGTGAGCTGAACAACCAACTGCCAGAATCTCTTCCACTTTATCATATACATCTCAAAAATGAGCAGCTTCCTAAATACAATGCAAACGCTTGTACCTTTACAGTGTTGTGAATTTCAGAGGTCATTAGGTTTCTGGCTGCTACAATCACATCCTGGCACTTCTTGTTAGCAAAATGAGAATTGATGTTACGGGCATATTTCAGCAAATCTGTAGTATCTCCTTTTAAAAACCTCATCTCCTTTAAGGCATTTTCAAATTCTTCAGTGGATTGTATGATCTGAGAAACACAATAAAAATAAAGAAAAGAATTATATATATACGTGTGTGTGTGTATATATATATTCTATTTCAAATCCAGTATCTGAAAAAGAAGAAGGATCAAATTGGTTTTTGTTTTTTTTTTTTTGTTTTTCAGACAAAGTCTCCACCCTGTCACCCTGAGTAGAGGGCTATGGCATCACAGCTCACAGCAACTTCAAATTCTGGGGCCCAAGGGATCCTTTTGCCTCAGCCTCCTGAGTAACTAGAACTATAAACACCTGCCAAGACACTTGGCTAATTTTTTTCTATTTTTAGTGAGACAGAGGTGTGGGGATGTCTTGTTCTTGCTCAGGCTGGTCTTGAACTCCTGAGCTCACCTGACCCACCACCTTGTCCTCTCAGAGTGCTAGGATTACAGGCATGAGCCACCACACCCAGCCCAAACTGATTATTTGAAGTTTAGAACAAATCATCAGTTACTAATTATAAAAATATTATACATATTTTTAGACTTAAATTCATTTGAAAGAATACCTTCAACAGAAATTTCTGACTCTACTAAGTAAAAGTACAAAGATCTTTAAAATAAAGATATTTATTTTAGCATTCAAAGAAACACTAAAAACAAGCAAAAAAATAAAATTTCAAATGATAGCTACTGTAGCTGATCCAAGTATACAAGAATAAGGAAAATAAACTTAATAAAAAAATTTTTTAAAAGAAAATAAACTTCCCCAATGAAAGAGGTAGGCAGCTAGTGCAAAAATGAATAGAGAATTTGCCTCTACTCCTTTTAATAATTTTCCTAAAGGTGCAACTAAAAAACAAAAGATCTCTAAGGAAAAACAAAATAAAACAATAGGAATAGTGTCTTAAAACCTTCTATGATATCTCCACTTTTTTTTCTTTTTTAAGAGACAGAGTCTCACCCTGTCGCCCTCGGTAGAGTGCTGTGGCGTCACAGCTCACAGCAACCTCCAACTCCTAGGCTTAGGCGTTTCTCTTGCCTCAGCCTCCCCAGTAGCTGGGACTACAGGTGCCCACCACAACACCCAGCTATTTTTTGTTGCAGTTTGGCCCGGCCCGGGTTTGAATTCGCCACCCTCGGTATAGGGGGCTGGCGCCCTACCCACTGAGCCACAGGCGCCGCCCTGATATCTCTACTCTTTACCTCTTCATATTCCTGTAACTTGCTGCTATTTGTTGGAATAGAATAAACCAAACAGTTTTTGATGAGGCACTCAGACAAGTCCTCCCAGATCACATCACCAAGCATCTCAGCCAATATAATTGTAGATGTTTTTTCCTTTTCCAATTCATTGTCAAGTGGCAGATCTGAATTCAAAAGAAAAAGTTTTAAACAAGAAACCATTCACAGTCCTAACATACTCTTAAGTTCCCTAGTTTTCTAGAATTCTTTAATTTTAAGATGATGGGGAAGAAAACAGCACAGATAATTCTACAGCATCTCAACTGACTGCATGGGACAAAGCATGACAAACAATTATTTTACTTTCACTACTCAAATGAATCATCTGCACTGTATTACTGCCTGTACTCTGTAACAATAAGACATTAAACCATCTGCATTATAACCATCTCGTATTAAGCAACTGATCTGATTATATGACAAGTACTCAGAGGTTCTGAATTCTAATTTGAAACTAGTTTAAAATCTCACTTCTTTAAAATGAATAAACACATTTCTTCATCTCTGCATAGGATCTAAGTATTTAACCAAAGTAAAATATCAACAAGTACCTTACTTTAAAATATAATCTATGGTCTGCCAAACAGAGTATTTCAACACTTCCTCTATAATGTATCTTATGGTGGCTTTTTTCCAACATATTTTTAAGGATATGTTTAGAATATCCTATAAATCAATTAAATAATAAAGAATGTAGAAGGAAGAGGAACCATACAAGAAACCAGCTACTTTGAACCTAATTCTATTCACCAAGAAAGATATTAGGGAGTTAAGAGCCTTAGAAGAAAGTAACCATATCTTATAAGCTTGAGGTCCCTAACAAGGTCTACAGTCTAGGCCTTCATTGTTCAATAGTCCAATAGTCCAATATGTCCAATATGGCCACTAGTCATATTTTGCTGAGCATTAACATGTGGCTAGTGTGACTAAGAAACTAAATACTTTTAAATTTTAATCAATTTAAATTTGTTATAAAATAAAGCAGCAGTGTGTGATTACAAAGGGGCAGCACAAGGAAGCCTGTGGTGATGGAATAGTTCTATACCTTGATAATAGTGGTGGTTACATGAATCTACACATATCATGAAATTGCAAAGAACTACGCATATACACACATGAATGCACGTAAAACTGGTAAAATCTAAATCAACTCTATGAACTGTACCCATGTGGATTTCCTGGTTTCAATATTGCACCATAGTTATGCAACATATTAACATTGAAGAGAAATGGGTGAAGGATACATGAGACCTCTCTATAGGTCCTGAACACGAAAAAATTCTTTAAAGAAACAATGTAAAATACTTTTCTGTTAATCACAATTCAATGTTTTGATAGGACTACATGTCACTATAACCATTGCATTTGTATAAGATATTAATGTTGTTTTGTTTCACATGTGAGGTACAAATGACATTTCTAATACTTCATGTAACACACTGCCAATCCAGTCAATGTAGAGGTTGATTTCAATGGTTTTTTTTCCTCATTGCCCAATGTAATATTATAAGGTGTTTATTTGAATATTTTATGAATACAGCACTTATATAATACTCGTATAAATACTTATATAAATTATAATAGGTGGTTAAATTGAAATTTTAATTATAATATAGTTGTTTCCTAGTTTAAGAAAATAATGATGTAAATTTTTTTTTAATTTAAAAACACAAGGCATTCGGGTGGTGCCTGTGGCTCAGTGGGTAGGGTGCAGGCTCCACATACTGCAAGTGGCAGGTTCAAACCGGACCCCTGCCAAACTGCAATAAAAAAATAGCCAGGCATTTTGGCAGGCATCTATAGTCCCAGCTACTTGGGAGGCTGAGGCAAAAGAATCACTTCAGCCCAGGAATTGGAGGTTGCTGTGAGCTGTGACGCCACAGGACTCTACCGAAGGCAATAAAGTGAGCCTCTGTCTCTAAAAATAAGAAAAAAATACAAGGCATTCTATTGATGTACAATCAAGTAAGTTGCAGAAGCTACTGGTACCACTGAAAGAACAAAGGAAAAAAAGACTGTAAGAAAGTGTGCCCCACATTTTCACAATGACTGGTAGCTATAATTTATATATTTATTATAATATTTATATATTATATATATTATTTATATAATTATATATTATATATATTATTATTTATATAATTATATATATTAATATTTATACATTTATTTATTTATATATAACAGAGCAAAATAAAAAAGCTAGGATTTTTTGTTTTGTTTTGTTTTATTTTTTGCAGTTTTTGGCCGGGGCTGGGTTTTGAACCCGCCACCTCCGGCATATGGAGGTGCAACCAAAAAACAGCCAGGCATTGTGGCGGGCCCCTGTAGTCCCAGCTACTTGGGAGGCTGAGGCAGGAGACTCACTTGAGCCCATGAATTGGAGGTTGCTGTGAGCTGTGATGCCACGGCACTCTATCCAGGGTGACAGCCTGAGGCTCTGTCTCAAAAAAATAGATATATAAAAAGTAGACAATAAGAGACCTTTTCAGCAAATTCATCAGAAATTTGATTGAGTTTCTGGCCAAAAAAGAAGTGACAAAATTAGTTATCTAAAATCACAATTAAATGTTGGAAAAAAAAAATGTGATTTTAACAGGATCTGAGCTTCTGTTCACCAGCTATAAAATGATGTGGACTCTTGCACAACAAACAAAATCCTTTTTTTTTGTAGAGACAGATTCTCACTTTTATAGCCCTCGGTAGAGTGCCGTGGCATCACACAGCTCACAGCAACCTCCAACTCCTGAGCTTAAGCGATTCTCTTGCCTTAGCCTCCCAAGTAGCTGGGACTACAGGTGCCCACCACAACGCCCGGCTATTTCTTTGTTTTGCAGTTTGGCCAGGGATGGGTTTAAAACTGCAACCCTTGGTATATGGCCCTACTCACTGAGCCACAGGCACCGCCCACAAAATCCTTTTTACATGGAGATGGCAAAAGAAATTATCATTTCAGTTATGAAAATTATTAATTAAGAATGAGGAAAAGACATTTTTGTAAAATGTCAAAAATCTTCAATGAAATCACCACAGATTATCCATAAAATATAATATCTAGTAATATGAAAGATCAATTGATTGAATTTTTTAAAATTCAAATACTTTTCTTCAGCTTTAGATAATACTTTGAATATATTTAGTCTAAAATGACTTCCAAATTTACAAAGAAATACTGTCAATTCACAGCTAACAATCAATTTTACAGTGTAGATAACTTTTAATCATTTACATCTGTCAAAGAAGAATTTCAGAGCAATATGAAAAAAATTATTTTTGTTAACATGTACAGTGTTTTAGTGCTATCGTAGGCTTAAAAATCTGTATTTATTAGAATTTTAAAACAAGAGACCAATGATTCCTTGACTGCTTCATTCTATTTGTTTTGTCCTGAAACAGACTCTTAAAAAGTTTAAAGAATATAGCTATTAAAATCATTCACTTTAGGCAGGGTGCGGTGGCTCACACTGATAATTCTAGCGCTCTGGGAGGCCGACCTAGGTGGATTGCTTGAGCTCAGGAGTTCAAGACAAGCTTGAGCAAGAACGAGACCCCATCTCTACTAAAAAAAAAAAAATATATATATATATATAGAAAAATTAGTCAGGTATTGTGGCTAATGCCTGTAGTCCCAGCTTCTCAGGAGGCTGAGGCAAAGGATCTCTTTAGCCCAAGAGTTTGAGGTTGCTGTGAGCTATGATGCCATGACACTCTACC
>CAUYON010015508.1:0-34383 GCA_963573935.1 Arctocebus calabarensis
TATATAGTGATCAAGAAAATGCCATGAAGGCTATCTCTAACAGTATGATCAAAATATTTCTGATTGTATATGAAGCACATTCTGCCCTATGATTGCACCAATGTACACAATTATGATTTAATAAAATTATTTAAAAAAATACTAAAGTGTGTTAGAAGATGATAAATGTGAAAAGAAGAAAATACTAGCAAGATTAGGGATCCCATGAACTGTGGGATTTGGGTGGGTCGGGGAGGAGCGGCTAAGAGCAAATCACATAATCAAATCGATCCAGTTTGGACTC
The DNA here is from genome assembly GCA_963573935.1 of Arctocebus calabarensis. NCBI lineage: Eukaryota > Metazoa > Chordata > Mammalia > Primates > Lorisidae > Arctocebus > Arctocebus calabarensis. The sequence continues at coordinate 284 of CAUYON010015508.1, forward strand.
ACTCAGAAGATAAGATTTGAGCAAAGACTAAAGTTAGTAAGGGGAACTGGCCTAAAAGACATCTTAAAAAATGTTCCAGGTGAGATGTCCCAGGTAAGAGTTTGTCTCACTTGTTTCTGGAACAACGAGGAAGTCAGTCGAGTGCAAAGCACATTTACTCCAAAGGCTTCATCTCTTCTCATTTTCTACCCTGCAATTCACTCAGCCTTAAAGCATCTAAGGCCTGGAGAGAGAGGATACAAAGACTATAAAACAAGCTATTGAGGACAGATCGTCATTGTGGTGTCCTCTTATTTGTTACTGGTCATTCATGGAATTTTTTTTTTTTTTGTACAGAGTCTCAATTTATCCCCCTCGGTAGAGCGCTGTGGAGTCACAGCTCACAGCAACCTCCAGCTCTTGGGCTTAGGTGATTCTCTTGCCTCAGCCTCTCGAGTAGCTGGGATTACAGGTGCCCACCACAAGGCCCGGCTATTTTTTAATGTAGTTTGGTCGGGGCCAGGTTTGAACCCACCACCCTTGTTATATAGGGCCGGTGCCCTACTCGCTGAGCCACAGGCACCACCCATGGAATATTTTTGAAATATTGGAAAAAGTTGGAAAGCCTTTATGATTTAGCTCTATTTAGTATTAACTATTGCCATTATATTCAGAAAGTTAAATTTCAAATATCTACTTATAGAATCAGTACATATAACTACTCCCTGCTCGTAGAGTAAAAAATTTCCCCATGTAAACGTAAATTTCACAAAATTACATTGATACACTTTGGTTCCATCTCAGGATTCTCCCCCAGTCCCCTGGCTATTCTGGTTTAGTATCTTGATACTATTGTAACTTTAAACCAATTATGCTGAGAACTTCAAATCATCCAAATTCCCAAAGTAGAAATAAATTACTTACAATGCCAAAAAGGCAAAATATAAAATGTTGTAATTAGTGTTTTATGTTATTCTTAGAAAATTTTATGGTTAAGTTTCTTTGAGGACTAATATATAATGATACAACATTATACTTGTATAGCGAATGTTAATACTTTTACAAAGATTTAAATTATTAAATTTATCTTAAAATATTTTTTACATTAAAAAAGTCTTGCATTTAGTGTTTTTATAACTTGAGAATATCTAAACTATTTGATTAATTGGTCAGGAAAATGTAGTTTTTTTATTCAAATTCTGAATGTCAAGTTCTAATGCAAAGTAGAATCTTTAAGGCACTTTTTGAAAAGCCTTGGAAATACAAGGTTATAAAGGAAATGCTGACGGACCACATTTGTGCTGTTATTACAAAACCTGACTCGAAGATAAATGTTACATGAATTAAGAAAAGTTTAAAAAGCTTTTCTATCCATCTTTGTTCCTAAAATAAAAGTGAATCTACTCTTTTTGTGGTATAGGGAATATTCGAGTTACTAATATTCTAGTCTGTAAATAGCCTTAATCAAAAGCAATACCCAAACTGGGACATTAAAATTTGGAATATCCTCTTTGAGGAATTCTTGTCAGAATATTTTTCTTTCAAAGGCTTGGAAAAAAAAATTTTTTAAGGAAGAGTTTACAAAAAAATTATCAGATTACCCAATAAGCATTGTTCCAACATTTGATTCTCTCAGCCTTGCTGTGAAACAATGGTTTTTACCACTGGCTTTGGGGACAGAAATGTCCGACAGGTAATTTTTGGATCTGCCACCTAAAGGCCCTGGGACCTTAATTAATTACTGCTCAAGATAACGGCTCCAGCCTGTAATCTCAGCTCTTTGGGAGCCAGGGTAGGAGGATTGTTTGAGGATAGGATTTCCAGACCACCCTGGACAATACAGCGAGCTCCCTCTCTACTAAAAAGAAAGAAACAAACAAAACTTAGCTAGGTGTGGTGGTATCCATTTGTAGATTTACCTACTTGGGAAGCTGAGGCAGGAGGATTACTTGAGCACAACTGGAAAACTGATTGCAGTGAATTCAAGATCTGTGATCAGCCTGGCCAACAAAGTGAAACCCTGTCTTTAAAAAACAAAACAAAGCAAAACCCAAATTGCTTCCCTTCACTGTACTTCAGTTGCCTACTGTGTGCATGGAGGTAATGCTATTTAGCCTATATCTTTGTTAGGAGAATTAATTGAGATGATAATGCTCAGGAAATGTTGGAGTACTACCTAGCACAAGGTAAGACTTTGACAAATTTTAGCTCTTAATAGTACAGACAAACTATTGAAATGCTGAAAACTTCCAAATCAACATCTCCACCCAAACCTCTCCAATGAACTCCAAATCTGAATCTGTATATCTGTGTCCCTAATGAGATCTCAGAGGCATGGGTACTGTTTTCTCTGTGTTGTCCTCAGAATTGCTTGCCAAGTGGCCTTGCCCTGCTTTCTGCTCTCCTGACCACACGACCCAGGCTCTCAGGAGCCTCTGGTTGGATTCAAGGGAAAGCTCTTGCCAGACAGGGATGAGTAGAGAGACAGAGGGTGGATAAATTGCTACTTCAGCTTCCTTTCTGTTCAGCTGTAATTTCTTTTCAGCCATCCTATCCTCCACCAAATTCTACAGCTCCTGTGGTCTGTCTGGTCCTGGGGCTCACTCTGTGTCTGGTAATCTCCTTCCTTTGACCTTTAAGGCCTAGGGACAGTGGGGACTTCCTATTATGGCAGGTCCCTGCATGCTGTGCTGCCTTCCTTCACCTGCACACACCTCTCTAGATACTAAACTTGAGTTTACCCCATGGGTCACCTGTTTCCTCCTCGTGAACTCTCTGACATAGCATGTTGGATGTGATATGCAAAAAGTGAAATGTGAGTTACTGCTTCTCAGATGCCTATCTTGATCTTTACCAAATCTTTCCCTTAAAATTAATATAAATGGCATCAACAGCTACTTAAAAAAAACAAGGCAACCCCAAACCTGAAAATCAGGACTCTCTTCCCCTCCTCCCTGTTCCCACTTCAACTCTCATCCACTACAACTCTCTTCAAAATATTCCCTATTTTGTGTATTCTGTCCTTCTCCACTGTTGCCACTCCAAAGCAGGACATCATCCTATAAAACTTGACTGCAACAGGGGCCTACTTAGCAAGCCCTAGGCTTCCACTCTGATCCCACAGCCCTGCCATTCCTTTCACAGACACATGGCAATCAACAAAACCCGAATCAAATCATGCAGTTTTCCTTTATAGTCATACCATTATATTCAGAATAAACCCTAAACTTTTTCCCTATATGGTTTAGCAGCTGTCTGCTTTGCTAATCTCTTCTTTATTACTCTTCCTTCTCGTTCACAATGCTCCTTGAATATCTCCATGTTTTTTCAAGATCAGGGCTTTCCAAAAAAAGAGTTTAGGCACCTGGATGCTTGACAGCAACCATAAAGATAAGAAACCTCTGGAGGGGTTTAGGGACACCTCCTACAGGCATTCATTTACCTCCCAGGGTTTATAAACCTAGAGGCCTTTCCACTTCTCCAAGAAAGACTTGTTTACATTAAAAAGCAAAGTTTTCTTTCTTTTGCCTTCCTCCCATTCACTCCTAGAGGGAATGAGGGAAACTGAGTTTCATAGTTTCTGTAGCACACAATCCCATTATACCAATAGGGTACACCTGGGTGTCACTGCATCCCTCGTCATCCCGTGTGTGACTGGGGAATGGGAAAGAAACACAAGCAGCTCTATGAGTAAGGACATGGTGTGATCTTTCATCCAGAAACCACCTATTTCCTATTAGGATAATACATGAGTAAACATAGACAGAAACCACAAGCTGGCCTTCCTGTTTTCTAACAGGCCCTGCATGTTCCCACCTTGTGCTTTCTCTTTTATCCACCTGGCATGTTCTCATATTGATATATACATGCCCTCATTCTTCCTATTCTGCTTTCAACTCAAACACTACTTCTTCAGTGGTGTCTGCAACCTAATAGTCTTGGCCCACATCTTACAACCAGTCATATGGCAGCAGAAACTTTTACAAAATGCCCTTCTTTTTCCTCTTGGGCACACAACCAGACTTGAGCTTACATGTGAAGTTCTGCCAGTGAAATGCAGGGAATCATGAAATAAGTTCCATGTAGGTCTACCCCATAAACAATTGAACCCCACAGCCCTTGAATAGTTTAATTCCTCTCTTTGCAGGCAACACACAGAAGGCTCTAGATGATGAAGCACAGAATGAAAAGAGCCTCTTCAGGGAAGATTTGTTTACATTTCACAGAAAAAAATTTTTTATAAGGAGAAAAGCCACCAGTCAGGTCTTTCTACCTGGATATTCCATTAATGGAAACCAAACTTCTACTGTATCAAGTCCCCAAGATTTTCCAATCCAACTATATTCACAGGTGTCAGTGCCCTACAAACAGGTACCAAGTTAATTCCATACCATTTATCATTAACAGAAATTACTTAATAAATTTGTCCCTTGTTTGTTGTAAGTCTCCTGCCACTAGAATCAAGCCCCACAAGAGAAATTTATTATCCACACAGCCTAAAACAGCTGATAATATTTGACAAATAGTTGTTGAATGAAAAAGTAAACAGGGTTACATGGAGATTACAAGAGAAATTGGGGGAAATAAAAGAAAAACTAAACACACTCCTCAGATATGCTTAATGTTGGACAAATACTGAATGCATCTTCTTAGCATTTATTTTCCTCTCCATCAGTCATGACATGAAACGTCTGCACTGTCTCACTTCTCAGTGTCTTTCCAGTATCATGATTCTAGCTCCGGAGCATATTCACCCATTGACTTTTCCATCATCTGTTTACATGATAAACAACTACAGGGAAATGATGATTCTGGGTGGAGGAGGAAGCTTTACTTTTATGGAGTGCTTAATAGGTACCTAAAGCATCCTGCTAAATACTGTACTCTTATTATCATATTTAATTCTCATAAAGACTCTATGAGAAAACTACCATTGCAATTTTTATTCTAAAGATGAGAAAACAAATACATTTAATCCATAGATTAAAAAGTGCCAGAGCCAAGATAGTACCCTTATTTTATCACCTAACCCTTTATGTGCAGAGATGACCTGAGTGGGTCCAATTGCCAAATTTTTGCACCCTTTGGCCCCTGTGTGGTTGTGTTGGGCATGTAACAAATTCTGCCATGGGAATTGGGAGTAGAATTAAGATATGATACTCCCCTTACGTTCCCCAACACTACTTTTCCAGCCTTAAATTACAGAAGCAATCTCTCCAGGGGTCCCTTTTCTCTCTGGAAGAAACCAACAGAGTTCAAAGTAATGGCTGCTAAAGCATCCTGGATCCTTGGCTAAGACTCCCTCCCAGCCACCCACCTCCAATCTGTGAATGACACAGAATAGGAATAAAATATAGATGTTGTGAGATCTGGAAGTTGTTTGTTACCATAATACAACCTTGCCTAGCCTGATTGACATAAACCCTATGAATAAAGATTAATCTTGTCTCCTCTAGAATATTAAAAGCCCTTTTACTGTCAATAGTGACATGTGAAAAGTTGAACAAAATTAAAATACTTATCAAAGTCTAATACTGAAGACAAAAACTCTTAAAAATTAGTTCTAAATTAAATCATAAAGTAAGTGGCCAAATATATTATCACTAAATCATTAAAGTGCTAACGCTCAAAAATGTCCTTTCTTATTATAATGACTTACTTTTATTTAACCAATGAATTCATTATTCTTTTGAAAAAACTTGTCTTAAAAATATAAAGTGAGCCCATTCAATTCAGAGTGTTTTTCCTCAAGTCTACATTTTAAAATGTCTTTTTGATGGGCTAAAGCAATTTTTATCTTAGTTACATAATTTACATATTGTCAGTACAGCTGTGGCACCCCATTTTTTCTTGTCGGTGCTGCTTTGGCACCCTGTCACTGCACACAGGAACCATCTGGGACACGGATTAGAAGTACAATGCTTGCAAGAGGTGGACTTCCCATAGGTGCAGGGAAGCCCCGAATAACTTCTGCCAAGGCCTTTTATTGAAACATTATACAACAGGTGTGTGTGTGTGGGGGGGTGCACATACAGAGGCTACGGGATTAATGATAGCTTCGGGCTCCACTCCCACCTTGATACACCCCAGATGTTCAAGGTTCAACACCTGCTTACTAATGAGCTACGGATGTTGTCTCATTAACACATGCAGTTGCTTGAGGGCTCGTCTCTGAGCTGCAAAACATCTCCATGACAGCCAGGAGACTGTCCTGTCCTGCTCCCAGCACCTCCCCCAAGAACCGTGACCACTCTTATAAGCCTGGTGCTCTGTCTCCTACAACATTGTAAAAATGTGCAACTCTCAGGGGCTTAATGTGATGAATTTTTATTTATGTATATATCTGTGTAACTGCAATCAGAATAAGACACAGAACATTTCCATCATTCCAGAAAGTTCCTTCAGATGTGCTTATACCTCCATTTTTAAACTAATTATATTATCATTAAGAAACAAAACATGGGCATATGTCTGTAAAATCAAATATTACAAGTGACTATTTAATGAAAATTTAGTTTCTCATCTCAGGTCATTCCAGATAACACCAATGTAAGTTTGTTTTTTGTGTATTAGTGAATTAAGGACAAGTCTATGTACATGCAGCCACTTTCCCTCACTGTCTCATGTATCTACCTCAGTTTTGCATAAATTAAATCATATTGTATTGCACTTTATTGTGAGAGGTAGTATACTGTGGTCATGAAGACTGTGATACTAGAGTGAAAATGCAAGGTTTAGAATTCAGCTCATTGGAAAGTTATTGAGATACACATCTCTTATTTGTATAAATACTATGCTAATAATTTACACATAGTATCTCTTTTAATTTCTACCCTACCAAATTGGTAGTCTTTTAAATTCCTATCTGTAGTAGGAGAATTCATGTAAGGCTAGGGCCTATACAAGTAATGGATACTATAATTTATAGATTAATTCACAGAGTATTTTTTCTATTTATTGCCCTACTTATTAATTTTTGTTGGATGAATTTAAAAAGTTACCATTCTCCCAAGAAAAGACTCATTGTTCTATACCTACGGTAATGAACAGCAGAACTAGTTTTAAATGTATGTAATCAATTAGTAACAGTTCTATAGCCCTGCTTATAAGTAGATAATCAGAACTTGTTTTAAACTGATCTGATTAATCAATGACAACTAACTTCAGGGAGTACTCTTCTAAAAGCCAGATCTTAATAGACTTAATGATTCGAAAGTCAGCAAATTGGCTTAAGATTCACTACAGTGAACATGTTTAAGGCTGTTATCAACCTTCTACTTCTGTAACTGCCAAAAACAAGTCTCATTGACCAACCCAAGCTACTCTTCTAAAACTAGAACCCATCCCTGTCTCTGTATCCAATGTAATCCAAAGTAATTTTTTCACAACAACCGGATCTAAGACCAGCAACAGGATTTACTCAATGACTGACTCTGACCAGTGTATTCTCCTATACTTAGAGAATTACACTTATGTCCTCTGATGTGTACTATGCATTAAGCTTTTTGGTTTCAGAAACTAAGAGGTGTTTCATCCTTTGCCACAATTAAAGTGTATATTAGTTTGCGAGGGCTGCCATAACAAAGTGCTATAAATTGGGTATTTTAAACAACACCAATTTATTTTTTCACAGCTCTGGAGTCTAAAAATTCAAGATCCAGGCCTTTCTTCTTGGTTTGTAGATGGCTTCTGTGTCTGTCTTTATATGGTATTTGCTCTGTGAGAATCTGTGTTCGTATCTTTTCTCACGAGGACACCAGTCACAGTGGATTAGAGTCTACCCAAATGATGCTTTTTTAAAGACCCTATCTTCAAATACGGTCTCCTTCTGAAGTATTGGTGATTAGGATATCAATATATGGATTTGAGAGGACAAAATTCAACCCATAACAATGAACTAGAAATATCCTTATCCCAGTACTCATAAAATATCTAAGCAATGAAATAGTCAGTGGGGAATTAGCTAGTTGCAAAAGTTAAACTGTGACGTATTTAATGCATTGTATATAGAAACTAAAAATATTGTATAAATGTATTCTGGGTTTATGTGCAAGCAGTCTCAAAATGAAAAGGTTGCATATTTTAGGTCAATTTGAGTATATATCTAAACAAATGAATCTCATGCATTCATATACTGTAATGATTAACTGTATTTCAATCTGGGTTTTGATGCTTACTGTGTCCCTCAAACACTCTAAGCCTCAGTATTTGCATCTGTGAAATAGGAATAATATAGTTATCTACAACATAGTGCCATTTTCAGAATTAAACAAGTTAATTTATATACTTAGATTGCTGCCTGGGATATAGCAAGTGCTCAATAAATGTTAATTGTTCCATAATCACAATATGAAGATTGCAAGCTCTATGATAGTAAGGATAATATCTATTTTTATCAGTTTATAATTACAACCACAATGACAAACTGGCACATGAAAGGCATTTACTAAATGTTTTTAAATTAATACACAGAAGCTGATACTAGGAAAGATATTTATTAAACATAGTAAGTTTTCCCTTCACTAACTTTCCTTTCCACATGACTTCCTTTTCAAGGCAATTTATTCTTGATTCTGTTAGGTACATAGACTCTCTGTCTTCTAGCAAGAAGGGTGTCTTGCTTTGGTGCTCCAGTACTTGGGAAGAATGAGGGCCGGCATTCCTTTTTTGGTCTTGTCCCACCCTTAATCCTATCCTGAACAAGTGCTACTGATACCCTAGGAAGAAGGGAATGCTTCATCAGTCTGGGAATTCGCCTCACTCTTTCCAGGTGGGCTACTGGTGAGGGAGCAGGTGTACACAAGGAATTGAGGACACCTGTTGATTGTTTAGTAACATCCTCTACGTCTCAGAGCCCTCCCCCACCCCAGACTGGGCCAATAAAAGACAATTACCTGAGAGAGTCACTGAGTAAGCAAATGAGTCTTTTTTTCTCTTCACTCTCTCTCCCCTTTCTCTCTCTCCCCTCTCCTCTCTTTCTCCCCCTGCTTTCTCCCCTCTCTTCCCCCTCTCCCCTTTCTCCCCACTCCCCTCTTTCCCCTCGCCTCTCTCTCTCCCCTCTTTCCCCCCTCTTTCCCCTGTCTCCCTTCTCTCTCCACTCTTTCCCCTCCCTCCCCTCTCTCTTCCCCCTCCCTCTCATCCCCCTCTCCCCCCTCTCCTTTCTTGCTTCTCTATCTCTTCTCTCCTCTCTCTTCATTCTGAAAAGTTTCAAGTTTATAAAGGAATTCTTATGGAGAGGAACTCTAAGAGATGGAGCCTTAGTAGTGGAACTTCACAACAATTTGATAGTTGATAGAATAAAGTTTTATACACTAATTTTTTTCTAATGAAGTGTTTTTTTTTCCAGGTCACTGTACTTCCAGCTTCTAGCCACTCCTGATCCAACCTCCACCCCTTCAGATCGTAATACAGAGGCACCATCTACCCATAAGATCACTTATATATTTTTACAGAATAATTTATTTTAGTAAAACACTTTTAAGAAATATTCTCTAAATAAAACACAAGTGAAAAGAGAATTATATTGTACAAGTGTGCTCTATACGTTTTTACTTCAAATTTTATAAACAATTAAATATATTATTAAAGAAGAGAAAGCAACCAGTGTGCAAGGGTGGGTCTGACTAAAGTTTATACCAGCAGTAAGAAAGCATTTTCCTGCTCATCACTAGCCAGCCACAGCTTGTTTCTATTATACCTTAGTTATCAAGTAATATCTTAGTTATCTTAAGTTCACAAAGGAATGTCAAACAATTGTATAAAGATTCTTTTTTTAAATAAGTTTAACTATTTTAATCGAATAGAATAATTTATATTTCACATTTTCTGCAAAATTTAAAAAATATCTTTGTGAAACCAATGAATTTTAGCCTTATAAGTTTACTTGTTAAAAAAAAATCTCTTTATTATGACTAGAATGATCTCACTGGCGTATAAATTGAAAACAGAATCATCATTAACAAGACTCTTAGTTTTTGTTATTTCATGTAAATAACTAACCATGTCAGTAAAAGATTGATTACAGCTTTTAAAATGTTTTCTGAATCCATGTGTAATTAAGATGAGTTAAATATGCAAATCAAGCCTAATTAGCTTCATTTATTAATGTTAGTTTGCCTTGCGTCTACCAAATTTCTACTGTGGATCTGTTTTAGTACATAGTATTTTTTATTTCTTTATTCTATGTTAAATTGAAGAAACAAGCTGTTTTTCTGAAAGCAGAAAAGCTTTCATGAGGGATTCTTTATGCCACATAGAAACAAAGGTTTAAAAAAAATGCTCCCAGCAGCATAAAAATGGAGTACCATGCTATTTTATACACACACATGTCCCCCCCCACATATATATTTTCCTAATCACCTTACATTAGACTATACTTAACTAATTCTATTTCATTCTAAGTGACAAACCCTTTGGGAATTTCCTTTGATGAAAATGACCCTTTTGTCAAAATATATCTACCACAGTGATTGAGTAGAACGGGTAGCATCAAATGAACCAACGTTGTTTATAAAACTGTCTTTTTTCTTGCATTAAAAAAAAACCTGCCTGTCTCTGTAAAACCATAGCCTCATAAAATTAATATGGAAAACATCGAGTCAGGCCTTTACAAGAAACATAGGTATTGGAAATGATATACAATGGTTAGAGGGAAATACTAATATAAACACTTCTTAAAGTTCAGAGTCAATCTCACTCACTGGCTCCTGATAAGCAAAAGGAGAAAAAAAAAATCGCATCTCAGGGTAGATAGATTCTAAATGTTAATACTTACCTTTCTGTTACCTATTTACTTAATTCTTCTCATTATTAACTACCCTACAATTCAAATTTATAACAATCAGGAAATTATTTCATATTATTATTGATTTCATTACCTGCTTAAAGGTATACTGGTATTGTTTTTAATAAAAATTTTTTCTAGTGAAAAACATGTGCTTTTTTCAAGGTTTTCAAGGTTTTCAAGGGAGTTTACATATTTTAATGTGCTAAAAAAATAAGTGATTTACCACCTTAACATTTTTTAACTGTATATTATTGTTAATTCTAAATACAATGCTCTATAGCAAATCTCCAAAACCTTTTCATCTTGCACAACTGAATATTTACACACATTCAAGGGCTATAATTTTTGTGACAGTATTTTTTCTCAAATTAAGAAGAAAATATGAGTTTTAAATTTTTTCCTACAATACTCATATGAATTTTTAAGCACTTTGGTAACAAGATAAAAAGATATGTTCAGAAGGGGAAACCCTCAAATATAAGATATTCCTGGTTTTATAATGCATGGCTTACCTCCACTCAAGAAATATTTGTTTAAAATCCACAAAGCACCAAGGAAACCATTAGAGTAATAGGATGTTTAAATTGGAAGTTTGAGCTTAGCCTGAAGACAACAGAATCCACATTACAAAGTGAGTAACTGTCATCAGGGATGAAAGATGTGTGTGATGAATTTGAAGCTCCTTTTTCATGTTGAGGATATCAAGATTAGTAGCTGAACTAGAGAAAGAGGGTTTCTGTGTTTCTGAGCTTTCTCTTCTGGATGCCTATGAACTAGGGAGAAAACCAGCCTTCCAGAGAGAGATTGTTAAGAGGTGAATTTTGTGGGTGAGGTCCCCAGCAATGTGGGAACTTTGAAAAACCCATGAAGGAGGTTAGATTTACACGTCGGATCACTTCAGCAAGTGATGAACTCAATCTCCAATGTGGTAAGGACTTTCAAGTTCCTCTGACCTCATCATCCTTCCCACACTCCAACATCCTGATGATTCTGAAATCATCATTAGGCTAATGAGAGAATCTAGAAAGTCTGGAAATTGTCCTCCTCTGGCTCCCAGTGATTCACATCCTCCTATATGCAGTCCTTTCCAAAGCCTTCTCAAAAGTTTCAGCCAATCACAGAATTGGCTGAAAGCCTGGAAATTTATTTTCCAGGTGTGGATATTGTGCCTGGGGTATAGTTTAACTATAACTCTTTGCGTTAAGTTCCTCTCAATTTATAGATCTGTACAAATAAGAGACAAATTATTGCTTTATATCCAGTATACGTTGTTCAAACAGGCAGAATGATCACAATACTTTATATTCCTGTTCTTAAGGAAAGAAAATGAAGGAACAAAAGATCAGCAGTCCATAACAATTCTGAAATTCAGTCATACAAATTTTATCAGCTCTGTGATTAGGTCTCAAGGCCCAGGAATAATTCTTTATATAAATGCTCTATATAAATTAGAAAATAAAGCATGCTCTGGAAATAGGTATTTTAGAGCAGTAATTGTCAACCTTTTGGGTGCATAGGAACCAAGCAGAAAGTGTAAGATGAATATTTTTACATAAAAAGATTTCTTCTTATGAAGCTCTACTTAAGGAGTTTCCAAATCAGTATGTTCACGTGAAGTTCAAAAATATACAGGGTGTTCATAAAGTTTATTGAAGAAATAACAAAAATACAAGCATTGCTACAGTAATAAATTTGAAAATCTAAACCAAATGGATTTTTTGTACTTTCTTAAATACAAATAATCCAAATTAGTTTATTATTATATAAATGTTAAAGTAAGAGTGAGGAACCATACCATTTGTCCAAAACAAATGGATTAAGAGAAATAATGTTATAACTAAGTATAAAATTGCTAACTAGGTAGCTAACATCATATTCATGCCATGCGCTAACCGACTGTGCCACTGGAGCGCTGCTAACTAGGTAGCTAAAAGGGTTAAAAGAGGGCTCTAAAGCATCATGGAGGTAGTAACTTCAGGAAACACCCTATTCTCTAGGTCTGAGGGACCAATGAAAAGTTTGAATATTACTTCTTCATGATTAGAGGATGTGTTTAAACATGGATTTCTAAAATGGGGCACTGCTTGGCTGGTGTTAGTATCTTTGAAGAAGGTGCAGTGAGGCTGGTTCTACGTGTTTTGGAAAAATTGAAAATTGATTCAGCTGCTGTCATAGGAAGGGTCTGCTGCTGTGGGGATGAAGAAGCAAGCAACTCAAAGCCAGAGGAAACCTACAGGAAGTAGATAAGCAAATAGGAAAACCTAAGTCCTGGCACCCTCCTGCAACTTTACCATCTTCCTTAACTCCTCCTTGGGCAGAACTCAACATGGGGACCACTGGTAAACAGAAACAGGGATTGCAGAATTTCAGCATCAGGATCATAAAGGTTTAGAAAGGTGGGTTTGAAGCTGATAGGCAATAAGATAATAATTTATTTAAGTATAAAATATGAATATGTTAATTAAAAAATTCTCAGTGGCAAAAGATAATACAAATAAGGTAATAGAAAAATGCGATTTGATAAAAAATTGCAATGCAGATGATAAAGGGCATACATAAAGAAAATAAGAAGAACATGTTTCCATAGAAATATGGACAAAGAAAATGAATAGACCATTCACATAAGAAGCAATACAAATGTATGAGAAATCTATGAAGAGATTTTTCAAACTCACTACTTAGTGAAATGCAAAACAGTGACAACCTACTGTTGAGAGCATGTGAGGAAAAATGTACTTTTATTTACTTGTGGTAGAAAATGTGAAAAGCAATTTGATAGTATCTATTACAATTTAAAATGTTGTGTTTCTTCACAATAAAACCAGCATGTATAAATTTATATCTGATTACGTTTTTCTGCAGCATCGTTTGTGGCAGCAAAAAAACAAACAAACCAAAAAAAAGTGCACATCACGAAAAGGATTTTGACATAAATTCTTATTCTTGAGCCTACTAGACAGTGAATAAACTGATAAAAGGGAATTCTATTAGTTGATTTTGCAACATTCTACCAAGATAAATTTGAATGAAAAAAGCATAGAAGTAAGATCCCGTATTGTACAACTAATGATGAAAGGAACTGTCTGTGATTTTGTTTGTGGACTTTATTGTTGTTCTTTCAAATGTTTTTTTCTTTTTTTCTTTCCATTGTACTTGGAGGTGCAGTTGGAGTAATCATAATATTTTACAAAATAAACATTTATTGTTGATATGTTCATGATGTCCTTAGTGAGGAGACAGTAAATGGATAAAGGGAAGAAGATAGGAATTGAGAGAAAAGTTCTAAGCATAAAGGAATTCATTTTTGAAAAATGGTTTCTATATTTAGATGGATATGTTCATATACATAAATTAGAAGACATCATGCTAGATATTTATGATACATTGTTAAATTATAAAAGCAAGTTATATATTAATATATAGAGTAAGATTGTATTTTATTAAACAAATAAATATTTCACTAATAAAAGCACACATTGAATTTTACCTTATGTGAGCCATGCTTCTAAGAGCTTTGTAACACATTATTAAATGGCTCTATACACATGGCAGGTTGGTATATACAGTAAGTTAGTATGTACAATGGAAAAAATCCAAAACAAAGTTATAGGTCACTGATGCCAGATTATCTGAGTGTTCAAATGCTGTGTGGCCTTCCTAAATTGGATGATTTGCTTAATATCTCTGTACTTCAGTTTTTCTATCTGTAAATTGGGTAGTATTGTTATTATATTATAGCTTTTTGAGAAATATATAAAACCATGAAGTACTTACAAAAAATTTTACATATAGTTTAAGTACTCAGTAAACTTTAGTTATTATTATGAGCAAGGAGAAAGGCATGGAGGAATTTATACAAAAGTTGCTAAGTAGCGCAGTGGGATTGAAGTTAGGAAAGTAAAAGATAGATACTTGGATTTTTATTTTATGTGTCAGTGATTTCTTTTTAGCAGTTTTCATAATACATAAAACAACTTTAATTGTAGCTAACATTTCAAAAATTAAAAAAAAGACAAATTTAAACTCAAAAAGCAAGTCACAATCCAGTATTGTGAGATTTTAGATTGTTCATTTATTTATTCTCATTTTGTTGTTTCCTCGCTTCTGCTTTTTTAAATTTCAGATTAATAAGAGGAACAAATGTACATTGTTTTCATTTCTAAGGTAAAGCTCAAGTTGTAGTTGAGCCCTTCACCCAGCGGGATGTGCTGAACACCCTCACGTTATGCACTTCAGGTGAGAACTGCCACCTTCCATCCTCCCGTCTTCCCACCCTTCCTTCCCCCTCACTGGGACTATGCTTGTCTTTCTTTTTCATGTGGGCATGTAGTTGTTTATATAATATTGGTTTCATATTAGTATTGAGTACATTAGATACTTATTTTTTCATTCTTTTGACACTTTAAGAAGGATGTGTTTCAATTCCATCCAGGTAAACACAAATGATGTAAAGTCTCAATCTTTACTTATGGCTGAATAGTCCTCTATGGTATACATATACCACAGTTTGTTAATCCATTCATGGGTTGATGGGCGCTAAGGTTTCTGCCACATGTAGGCAATTGTAAATTGAGCTACAATAAACATTCTAGTGCAAAGTTCTTGTGGAAAAATGATTTTTTTTTCTTTTGAGAAGATATCTAGTAATGGGATTGTGGGACCAAATGGAAAGTTGACTTTTAGTTCTTTGAGAATTCTCCATACTTCTTTCCATAGAAGTTGTTTTACCTTGCAATCCCATAAGCAGTGCAAAGGTGTTCCCCTCTCTCCACATCCACGTAGCATATGCAGAGTTAGGATTTTGTGATGTGGGCCATCCTCATTGAGGTTAGATGATGTCTCAGAGTGATCTTGATTTGCATTTCTTTAATAAGTAGGAAAGATAAGCATTTTTTCATGTGTTTGTTGGCCGTTTGTCTGTCATCTTCAGAGAAGTTTCTGTTCAAGTCTCTTGCCTCCTTATAAATGGGATTATTTGTTCTTTTCTTTTTGATAATTTGAATTCTCTGTAGATTCTAGGTGTCAGCCCTTTGTTAGATTCATAGCATGCAAATATCTTCTTCATTCTGAAGGCTGTTAGCTTTAGTTATTGTACCCTTAGCTATGCAGTAGTTTAGTTTGATCATGTCCCATTTATTTATTTTTGATGTTGCTGCTCAACCAGAAAGAATTAGAAATTTTGAAGATACCTATATCAAGCACTGAAATTCCATCAACAATACAAAATCCTCCCAGAAATAAAAGTGCTGGACCTAGTTTCACACCAGAATCCTACCAAAACTTCTAAGAGGAACTACATGGCATAACCTGTACCAAAACATAGAGAAGAAAGGAATCTCCCTCAATATGTTCTATATAGCAAATATCACCCTGATTTAAAAACCAAGAAAGGACCCAATAAAAAAGGAAAACTGAAGGCCACTATCATTAATTAGCATCTATGCAAAAATGTTTAATAAGATCCTAGCAAATAGAATCCAGCTACATGTTAAAAAATTTATAAATCACGAGTTTGTTATTTGACTACAGCTTTTTGAGAAATATATGAAATCATAAAGTACTTAAACAAAAATAAATCAAGTGGGTTTTATCCCAAGGATGCAAGGTTGGTTTCAACACACATAAATTCATAAATGTATTTTACCACATAAACAAAATAAAAAACAAAGACTGTATGATTCTCTTAATTGATGCAGAAAAGGCATTTGGCAAAATCCAGCATCTTTTTCTGACACGAACACTTAAGAAAATAGTGGGACATTTCATAAACTTATAGAGGCCATCTACAACAAATCCACAGTCAGTATGTTAATCAATGTAGTGAAACTAAAACCATTTCCACTTGGAACTGGAACCAGACAAGGATGCTCATATCGCCACTGCTGTTCAACATAGTGTTGGAAGTCCTAGCCAGTGCAATCAGGCAAGAGAAGAAAATCAAGGGTATTCAAATGGGGACTCTCATTATTTGCAGTTGACAGGATCTTATACCTGGAAAACCCCAGGGATGCAAATACAAAGTTCTTAGAAGTGCTCAAGGAATATAGTAATGTCTCATGATACAAAAATCAACGTCCACAAATCAGTAGCCTTCAGATATGCCATTAACAGCCAACCTGTTTAGTCATTTCTCCAATAAATATTTGTAAAATGCCTTCAAGGTACTAATGTAGCCTCTGGTGCTATATTAATATTTTTATTCTCAAATGACTCACAGACTAATCAAGAAGAGACAGACTATAATAAAATCTCTACACATAATCACTGTGAAAGACACTAAGAAAGTAAAATCAGGATGCTAAAAACAATGTTATATGAGTTTTGGAAGTTAGGCAAAACTTAGTAAAGAAATTGTATTTAAGCTGAAATCTGAATAATAAAAGAGAATAAAATATGAAAGGAAATGAGGGTTGAGAGGAGCATTTCAGGCATAAAAAACAGCTGGAGCTAAAGCCATGTTGCCCAAATCCATTCTTTTATTTGCTTAGTCCATTGGTTCTACTTTCTGCTTGGATCCATTCATCCGTTGCCACTCCTTTTTTCTTTGACTCTTGACACAGTAAATGGTATTAATCAAATAAAGAGAAGATGTCTCTCTCTGAGGCCAATGGACTTGATCTTATTGATAATCACAGAGTCAAAATTCTGGCAGTGGTTGTTTTTGAAAAATTTGTTGAGTTTCTCTGAGTTTGGAAAGACATTTGGATACTGCTGTCCACTCAGTTTTTTTCTTTTTTCTTTTTCTTTCTTTCTCTCTCTTTATTTTAGTATTTAAAATTATTTAGGGAGAATTACTTTGAACATGTTTTAATGTCCTTTTTCTTGTTCTTATTATTCCTGCAGTTGTTCTTCATCATCTTCCTCTTTCTCTCTTATTCATCTTTCTTCATTCTCCTTCGTTATCATCATCATGACATTTCACATCTCCTTACAGCTCTTTTGCAGAAGTTACTAATTTGTGTATAGATTTATAATTTATTATTCATACAAACTAATACCTGTGTATGGATAGATTGCCAGTGATATAGTCTACATTAAAAAACTGAATTTCTCTGATGGCAATGTAGAGAGTGGATTGGAAAGGCAGGCATTATACGTGAAGAGACCATTTCGTTGTCCAGGCAGCACCAACTTACATCTTGGCATTGGATAGAAGTAGTGGAGATTGTAAAAAAAGTAGAGATTTGGTAAACATTTAGATTATATCAATAAGATTTGGTAAAGGGCTGCTTGCAGTTTGAAATTTTAGTGAAAGCTCCTAAATTTAGAGTTGAAGAATATAGATGGATTTTCTTAGAGAACTTCAGAGAATTCCAAACTTTGGGGAAGGAGATTTTAAGTTCAACTTTGTAGGTACTGTGCTTAAGATGTCTTTGAACCAACCAAGAGGGATGCTAAAATGTCATTCAAGATGGGGTTCTAGACTCAGAAGATAGGTTAGAGGTAGAGACAAAATTTATAGATTGGTGAGTAGATGTAACTTAAACTGTAGGTTTGCATGAGGATGCTTAGAAACACTACTGAGAAAGTGCCAAAGTATGCACTTAATAATCTTCCAACGTTAAAAGGGAAATCAGAGGGGAATGATAGATCACAGAAAAGTCAGCGATATAAATGTTTGTATATAATCTTTACTATTTCTTGAGAATAAATTCTAAGAAGACAAGTTACTACATCAGAAATTATACATTCATAAGGCTTTTAATTCATAATGCAAAAATGCCCTATTGATAACATTTATCAATTTTAATTCTATAATAATTTTATTTGAAGACAAGTCTTCCTCTTTTCTTGTCTCAAATAAATACTATTATTTAAAATTTATGTGGTTACAGTCAGGCTTAATTTACTTATAAATTATTATTTTATCAACTATATGCTCAAAATTTTAAAAGTTTAAACAAACTCTCAAAGTCATTTAAGAACTTAGCATCTTGCTTATCATACTTCAGAATGATTGTAATACTAAAACACCCCAGTCCCCTGCCCAGGCCTCTGTAATTCCACTCCCTAGAAACAACCAGACTAAAAATGCTCTAGTTTTTTATTTTATGCCATCTCAGTACTTACCTCATATGAAATGTTTAAACTGCAATCAATCGATGCATAGAATACTAGATTACCTTTTAATTCCTCATTTATTATGGAAAATTATTCTACTTTCTTAAGATAGCATCTCGTACTCTCATTCCATATCCCTAATATCATGTACGTAGTTAAATAAATACTATATGTTTACCTTATTTGGATTAATTTTCTAATGTTAATTTCTGAGCCAAAATGATCTATCAAAATTATGTTTACTTTCACAAACTCCTCTCCTCTCAAATAATTAACTCATGATCTTATCTTTGCTAAATTTTATTTGTACCTATGGCAAATATACCCCTCAGCTCTGACAACTCTCCACTGAATTTTCCATGTATTAAAAGAGTTTTTTTATTGCTTTGGAATGGGCACAGAAGATATAGCAATGGACAAGAAAAACCTAATCCCTGCCCCACTTTGCCATAAAGAGATCAACAGTTACTGTATTTGAGAATGTAGGTATAAAATCTATTGAGAACATATTATAATCTCTTTTTCCTGTTCTATGATATACTTGATTCTCATAGTATTTTAATGCAATATTTAAGTGTACAAATATATTACGATATTTTTTACATCCGTACATTCAAAAGTAAAGTAGGTTTGTCATTTTTATTTCTTTCATTTTTTTCCATGTTTTTAAAATTATTGTTATACTAGCTTTATAAAGCAATCAAGTCATCTATCTATTTTCATATCCTGGAATGATTTAAACAGCATTGCATTATCAGGTCCCTTAAAGGTTGAGAGTCATCATCTATAAAACCATTCAGTCCCTGTACATTTTAGAGGTTAGATTTCTTCAACTATTTCCATTTCTTCCAGGATATATATGGTTCTATTCAAGTTATCTACTTCTTTTTAAACTTCTTTTTTTCAATTTTGTTAATTTTTGATCATCTAGACCATTATTCTTTCAACAGATATTAAGAAAATACTGTTTTGCTAGGCATTTGTCTTGGTTATACACTGGCATTTTGGTTTCAGAAATGACTTGTTTATTGTATACTGTGGCTAATACATTTGTCTTCATATAAACTTGCAGATTTTTCTTTATTATTCCAATTAAAATGGCTATTCAGAATGTGTCTACTGGAGAGAATGAACATAAAGCCTTGAGTTCTGAGGGTAGGTCTGCAATTTGGGTATGGTTTTTCCATCTGTTTCCTGGTGAGCTCTTTCAAACTGCATATACAGACATTTAGTGTGACTGCAATACAGTTTTTGTTACCTGTGTTCGGGTGTTTTCTTCTGAAATACCGTCATATGTATGGTAGGACTTTATTTGCAGGCCTTCACAACTGTCATCTTCTATGCCATTTTTCTAACTTTTTGTTCTTTTGTATATTATAAACACTTCCATTCTCCTCTTCACCTCCATTTTCTGCAAAGAGTTTTAAAAGTTATCTTCCATACCCTAATTCAATTTTCTGTGATATCCAATCTGCTATGGCATAATTAATATTTTTAACATATTCTTCCTTTTCATATTATAGTTTTTCCATCCATTTCTGTTGATATATCAGCTCTTTTTCAGTAAATATAATATCCTACAGAATTTTCTTGATAGCAACTTTTTAAAAAATGTATTTTTCTAAGATGTTAAGGAAATAATTTCCCAGGGTGTATTATTCATCAAGATATTTTAGATGTTTGTTCTGTTCATTGCCTCCTTGTGTGTTTTATTTTAATTCAAACTCAAATAAAAAATATTTGTCAAGACATTGTTCTCACCTATAGCATCCAAAATCTAGATGGTACAGTAAATTTGACTTTTGCTGAAGTGGTTGACCCCCATTTTCAAACTTAAAACTGGAAGTTTCTTATTATTCTTTGCTTAATTCCTATTCTTGAATAGCAATGAGATTTCCATGCTTTGGGGCCTCTCTATGACACTCTGTGGTACTTTGGAATAGTTGCCTATAATTGCCAGCACATATTGTTTCCCTATTTCTTTTTATCTCCACCCACGCCTTTGTCTATGGCTGTACCATCTTAAACAAGCCTCATCTTGTCCATTCATTCCTTTGCTGATTTACCCTTATCATAGTGTATATTCTTCTCTATGTACCCATAATAACTTGTACAATTGCCTGGGATATAGGAAATATTTAATAACTATTTCCTGAAGACGGAATTAACATATAAACTCTCATAATTGATTTGTTATAATTGCAAATAGTTTACTGTTATGTGAAGTAGGAGGTGAAAGAGAAGAACAGAATAGATTCTATCACTTTTTCATTTAACATCTTAAATCATCTTTCTATCACTTTTTCACATAATGACATCTTCCATGCTGTTGCTATATGTATGTCTATACATTACATTTACATTATGGTTCATGATGGAACCGAGAAAATATTTAGAATTATATTAGTCAAGTGCCCAGGGCTCAATCATGTCAAGACAAACCGAATAAAAGAGTCATGAAATCACATAACAGAGTCTTAGAAAGGGAAATCACAAGAAAGTCTGGACATTACAGTGTGTGGTAAAGTGTCTCTCTTTGAATATGCTACTAATTACTGACATCAACGCACGGAGCAGTAAAAATAGAACTAACTCATATTGTTTATTTGGCACTGAGAGTTAAACACGACTCTTCTTTCACTGAATTTAATTTTCTTTTTTCTAGTACAGTATAATTAATATTGCCTGAAGATACTTTCTGAACATGGAGTTTGAGATTGACCCAGTTTGTTTCCATGATGTTTCAAAGAAAAAGAGAGATAGTGACTTCTGAAATTATGTTGAAAGTAACTACCCTAATTACCATGTACTTTGAGTAAGGCAATATATTGAAATGAAATGAAAGAAAACACAAGCCAGTAACATGTAGTGTCAATGTCAAAAGTTTACATTGTACATGCATGGGTGGGGGAGTGTGATGCTCCAGCCAATAAATTTTTAAGTGACATAAAAATAAAAGAATGTTTCATGAAAGCAAAGAGAGACAATTACACATATTTGGAGTAATTTAAAATTTTAATCTTGAAAGAAGGTCCATTTTAAAATAATTTTTTAGGGGTAGTCAGACTCTCAGAAGTCAGAGGGGGGAGATGGTGTTCAAGGTAAAAGAATGTAAATCAAAGGCATAGGGAAGGAAAAGCTTCTATCACAACATAAATATCAGAAAAGGTGCTTCTTGCTTATGACACTGGACATGTCCATTTGATATTAGCAGATAATTAGATAGCTAGGTCACTGTGAAAAGCCTGAAGGTATTGACTTTCTGAACCAAGATGGGGGTCAGTGAAATATAAACAGTAAGGGGAAAATTTAAAAAGGAGTGTAAGGGGCACATTTGCAATTATTGAACTAATATTGGAAATCCTTGGAAATTTGGGTAAGTAGAATCAAAGGTGACTACTTTTGATTTTCTCTACTCCATATTTTTTTCTGGGACAATTGTTCTAAAAGCAATTTTGATCACTGGCTCAGTAGACCAGCATACCGCGGCCTTCATAATAACTGTTTTGACTCATCACTCCTTGTTCTACTTCCTTTTCATTTTTATACTCCAATCAAACCAATTTCTAATGGTTTACAAATCTTTCACATTAGAATTGCTGTCCTAGAAGCTTCTTGAAGTTATGTTCTGTATTTTTAAATGGTCCATTTTTATTGAAGACGAAGAGAAGTATTTGTCTCTTAGGAAGGATTTCTTCTAACTCTTTCTTTCACACATGAATCACTCTCTGTTTTGCATTATGACAGCCTTTCAGTGGCACCTCTATACTGGAAGGCAACTACAATGTGAAAGATTTGCAAATGTGCCCCTTACTTTCCCTTTTACCACATACTTTGTTTACTTGTCTGTCTTCTACAACATGGAGTAAGATCATTGGGGAGAGATAGTATTTTATTCTCCTTTGTAAACCCCAGAACATAATGCACTCCATGGCAAGACTCAAGTTCATAATGAATGAGAGAAAAATTAATAATTGTGTGTACAAAATAATATTGACATTTTGAACCTGAGTTATTAAGAAATAAAAGTATCTTTTGAAATAGAGAGATAAAAGTAAGCTGAAAAACGGGGAAGAGACCAGTTGAGTTTAGGTCCAGGTGAATAATTATAAATGTAAATATAAAGCAGGACAGCAACAGCAACTTGGCATTGTCATCTACATAAGGAACTAATCCATATGGGTGGATTAAATGAGAGGAAAAAAGTAGAGAGAGAGAGAGAGAGAGATGAGGTGAGGATTGAAAGGAAAAAGCCATTGATAGGATGTTTGTGATTTTATTGATTATTTATAAGTGAGGCATTCCTATCGATTTAAGGAGAGTTAAATAATGATATGAGGTGTGAGAAAGAAATGAAAAAGTGAAGTCATAAAATCTACATTTTTTTTCAAAACTTAAGTGCTGAAGGGAGGAAAACAAGTCATTTAAAGGATGAATAGGATTGAGGATTTTGTTTTCAGCTCACAGTTTTGTTATGCCAGTGTCCTCTGGTAAAGAGAAATCATTTTGCAGAGAGGAACAAGTTACTGACATAAACAAATGAGAGGACTTGATGGAACAAAGTCTCAGGGGAGAGATGGAGAAGGATGTAAAGGATGGCTAGGGAAAAGTGTGGCTACTCCTAAGGGAGAAGCACAGAAGAAGAGAAAAATGGATGGAGAGAAAGAGCAATTTTTAAGTGAGGAGGAATGCAAAGATTATAAATGCTATATGGTTTCCTCAAAATGGTATTAGCTGAGGTTATTTGTTAAAAAATTGGAAGAGGGTAGATTTAGTATTAGAGCATTAGTATGTACATTAGTATAGAGTGGAGAAGGTAGGAATAACTAGAGGAAAGGGGTAAATAGTAAGCGCATAGAAAGGACTTAAAAACAAAGGCAATAATGAGAGTCCAGATGGGTTTAAAAGTAAAGAATTACAGCGCATCTAATAAGTATGACTTTGTGCATTCCTCTAACAATGTAGAGATAAAACAGTGGTTGGAGGACATAATCCTGTTTTGGGGTCCCAGTATCAGATATGCAACAAAATGAGAACAAAGGGAGGTTAATTAACTGAATCTGTAGCTGAGGTTCTTCCTCTCATAAGGAAGAAGTAATGGCAAGAAGGTCACTGGAACCCACAGATAGAGATCAGAATGAAGAATTACTTTTACTGATATATCTGAATTAAAAAGTGAAGATTGAAAATTCATCTTAAGTATTTTCTCCACTGAATTAAACTTACCCACATAGTCTTTGGCAGAAATGAAAAAGTGACCTAATTGCCTGGTAAAGAAGTGGGCGAAAACTGTCCACCCTTAGTTTAGGGCTAACTCATATATGAATAGGTTCTTCTCCTTAGCTTACTAATTAGATGATTACCAGACACATCCTCCTTTGGGGATGTGTCTATGAGACACTCTGGAGAAAGGCCTCAAGTATTCTTCCAATGCTTTCCTTTGAAGAAGCATAAATTCCCTCCCCTCTGGAGTAAAATGATAAATGCAGGTGAGCATTCCTTTCCAAAGATGGTGGTATTACTGAGGTGGTCAAGCACATGCTGGCTGGTAGACCTGAAGTCAGTCACATCACATCATCATTCATGATGAATTGGAAAAAGCCAAGGAACAAAAAAGGGTCAAAATAAAAATTTAGAGCTTATTCAAAGTAGGAAAGATAAGAAAAAGGTTGCAATTATTGCAATGTCAGAGTTTAAGAGTATGCTTGGGGATGGGAGAGCTATTTGAAATCATGATGAGCTATAAGGCATGTCTGAGTAATGGGGTGGGAGAAACAACCTTGCAATAGTTAAAACTGGAAGTGAGGAACTATGAGGCTAGGAAGGAAGGAAAATCTTTATCATAGATGTTGAAACTGCTGAGCATAATGGTAGGGTAGTGATTATTACCTAAAAAATGATTTTAAGAAATAGGATATTCAGGTTCTATCTCATTAAATTAGAATCTCTGAAGCTAGAACCATTGGAGAATCAGTTTCCTACAGCTTTTCAGGCGATTCTAACCCTGAGAAGTCAGGTATTGAGAATCACTATAGTTGGCAATGATGAAAGAAAGAACAGGGTGACATGAGGAATGTGGAACAATGTCCTGAGGACAGAAGACAGATAGGACAAGGAATAGAAAGGGAAAAAGTAGACAAAAACAAAAATAGGGACGATACTAAATGGTGGGAGTGGAACAATAGCTTGGAAATGGTGGTAGAACTAAAGTAGTGTTAAGAGTTAGCCCATTAAGGCGCCCAAAGTCAGGAGACAGGGAGAAGGGGATGAAAAAGAAGGGAAGAAGGTTGTAAAAGATCTTGTATCTTCAATGTACAGAACATTTCACTGATGAAGAGAAATTTATTTACGGAAAAAGAAGGTTGAGTGGCTTTCTTAGGTCAGGAGGTTGTGATACTGGTAAGAATGGACTCAGCAATACCCAGGGAAGAAGTGGATAAATTAGAGTGGGAGGAGCCAAAAATGAAGAGCAAGTGGACAATTTTACCAGATTCAGCTGTGGGGTATTGTAGGGGCATCACAGCCAGGAGCAAGGGGCAAGAAGAGCCAGAAGGAAATCCAAGGAAGAGAGCCAGGAATAAATAATTGAGCCAGGTGCTGAAGCCAAGAGTGGACAATTAGAACAGGGCCCAGAGCTTGAGAACCAGAGGGAAATGGTCAGCAGAGTGTTTCCATAATAATACAGGATTTTGAATTGTAATAATTGCAGCCTGAGATGGCCACATTTTCCCCTGCCTTCTTCCCTTGCTTCCTCTCTTTCTTTATGGCAACTCTCCAAAAGGATGAAGGAACAAGAGGGGTGTGGCAAACCATTGAAACAGTACAACTTGAGACCTGTTTGAGAGGTAGACTGAGAATTTTGAGGCACCGAGGGGAGGAGGTTTTGTTCGTTTCCCCAGGCTTACATAGCAAAGCATGGCAAAAAAAAAAAAAAGAGAGATTTATTTTCTCTCAGCAGTGGAGACTAGAAGTCTGAGATCAAAGTGTCTGAAATTCAGTGAGGCCTCTGAGGGAGAGTCTGCTATGTCAGTCTTTTGTCCTCTGGTGGTGACCGGTAATCCTTGATGCTTCTCGGCTTATGGATGCGGCATCCCAGTCTCTCAGTGTCCTGAGAAGTTTGATTGATAAAAAAGGTAATCATGATACTGTTAACCTAAGTGATTCATAAAAAATCTTAAGGTCTTTTTCATGTGGTCAGAATTTTTGAAGAGTTTTTGATAGTTCAGCACAATTGGTTATTTGAAAAAGTTACTAAGATTTCTCACTGAAGTCTATTGATGGTTTTAACGCTTCAAGTCTTCAGATAATTCTGCTGCCAGTAAGTTCTTGGCCTCGTGTTTGTTTTCTATATGCTAGATGTTCCATATAGATCATATATTAAGGGATATAATTGAATTCTCACAAAACTCTGAACATAAATATCATCGCCCTTTTAAGAATGAAGAAATAGAGCTACCCCTTGGGTAAACTGCCCACATTTACCCAGAAAGGAATGTCAAAAAGAGATATCAAATCTGATTTGACTGGCTGCAAAGACCATCTTTCAACCACACAGCCTCTGTTTGCTTTCCTAAACTCTTGTTTTCTCATCTAAAGCAAGATGGGCTGCAGAACAAAAATCTGGAAAGAGGTAGAAAAGTCAGCATCTTCCCTCTGGTCTCCAGGTCCTAAATCTTTCTGAGACAAAAATCTGACTCCTAAAATAAAGCCAGTAATATAAGTAGGTACCATGAGCCTGTGGTTTACATGAGATCCCATATTATCTTTCATTCTAGTTAACAGAAAACTTTGTAGCTCTTTTCCAATTTTTTTCTAAATATATGCATTTCAATAGGAATTTCCAAGTTCTACGTATTGCTCAAAATTTAATGGAGATTTTTAACACAATGATGAAGTTTTTATATTAACTTTCTAACTTTAATTCTAACTTTCTAACTTGGTTTTTATATTAACTTTCTATTTAATTCTAACTTTCTAACTTGGTTTATTGAATAATTGTTATGATTAACAAAATTTTTTTATTGTAGTGAAATTTAGCTTTTTAGATATTATAAATTCAGAATACAACAAATTATTTAAACAAAGTGATTTTCCCACCAGATTGTGAAATTATTATTTTCAATAGCAGAGTTACATAATCCAGTTCAAATTTGTAGCTGTTCTACAGTGCCCTGTGTATTGTAAGCTCCTCATAATTTGCTGAATGAATAAAAAGGAAAGGAAGAAAGCTAAACACTGCCTTCATGATGGTGAGATGGGAAATGGAGAAGAGTTATTGATTTGTCATAGCAGTTGGAAGATCTAATTTTGAAATATTTCATTTTTTCTATCTTGCTGTGGCTATCATTTCTCTTGACTATTGTAGATGCACCCCATGCTTATAAGAAGCAATGGAAGGGCAGAGATTTGAGGTGCTTTGAGAAACTTAAATATCCATTCCACAGGTCATTGAAATAAATGGCTGATGACCAAGCCCTAGCCCCTCTTCTCACTAGTTGTTGGACCCACCTGTACTGCAGAGAGGGCAATTGCACCAGTATCCTCCCTACCTCACCTTAGTGAATTCAACTGAATTGGTAATTTTATGGCTTCTAGAAATCCAAAAGATATTTCTTGTAATGAAATCATTTGGATAAGGGCCGAGAATTATGTTTGAAGATTTTATTTTTAATTCTATAGAGAAATATCCCAAGGTTTATTACATCATTGCTTCAATCTACAGAAATGATCAGTTATAATAAATTTCCCAAAAAGGCTATTTTTCATGAAAATATACCATATTTATAGTAATACTTTATCTGGTCAGATTCATTCTATTGTTTAAAGACAGAAAAAGTAAAATGGAAGTACTCATGATTGCAATTGTCAGTTGAAAGAATAATTGACAATAACTGACAATTTTTGATAAGTATACTTTTAATCTTTATGAGATGACTTTTGAGGTCTCTCTGCTGAAGGCAATGGTTTCTTCTCTTCTAAAACCAAGTTCTCCTGTGCTCTCTAAGCTACAGAATTATGTGGGTGGGTCCTTTCCTGGGTAGTACTTTTCTATCCTCTCAATTACAGAGAGAGTCAGAGGGGACATTGGAGCCCATGTTAGTATAATCTGCCCCTCATAGCCTAGGTTCCCTAGAAAACAGAAACTGAAGCAAGGATTAATGTCTTAATGCTATTAGGAGGTGAAAACTCAAAGCAGTTAAGGTAATAAAAGAGAAAAGTAGGGCAGGAACAGATGGGAAATGAGTCATTGGCTACAACAACTATGACGACAAAAAAAAATAAAAATAAAAAAAGGAAGAGAAAATGTAGTATTGGCTACAATAACAACCAAAAAAAAAAAGGGAAGACAAAAATCATTCCACAGTTACAGCCTTCGCTATACAGGTTTCTGCAGACAAGATGCAGACAAAGCTATGACTCTGAATAATCCATCGAAGGGAAGAAGAGTGAGATAGTGGGATTCATGTAAATTCTGCTTAGTATAAACATTTTTTAATATGTGTTTAAAGGAACAAATAAAGTCTTCCTGTAGGAGAATAAAGAAGATGTGCAGATTGAAGCAGAAATAAGAGTGAGACAGCATACTCTCAGGATCTCTGAAGTCATCTCATGCTTGGTTACAGTCCCTTATAAGGCAGAGTTATATTCTTGCCCTAGGTACCCTGAGACATTGTTATTAATTATTTGTCTCTACTTGGTCTGTTTATTTGTAGACAGAGTCAAACTTATATCCCTATTGCCAGATTATAAGCCTCAGATTAAATTTTTCTTGGCTTCCCTGAAATATATTGTTGTTCTTAAGCTTTCAGATTCCAAGATGTCCTCTTTCCTCATCCTGTACACTCATACTGGTATCCTGAGTTCATTCCATAACTTCCATTACCACATATATACAAAGACTCGGAAACTACATCCCCAGCCCTTATCTCTTTAAATTGAACTTACTATTAATCAGGGTAGATAGTTCCCACTGGCTGTATCAGAAAGTGAATTCAACATATTTCAGGACAGACCTCTCCAACTTATTATCTGGCCCCTGCCAAGCCAAAGCGAGCTGCTAACCTGCGTGCCATTGTAGTTAAATTCTCGCAATTACAGTCTAAGGCACATGTTATTACAAGATTGCCAAGAATTCAGGTAACTTGCTAACATATCTCAAAGTTACTGAACTCAGTATTCAAACACTTGTTTGCTAGAATCTGAAGATCATGCTCCCTTGGTTGTAGGACATACTCTTTCACACACACACACACAGAGAAATAAAAATGATTAAACTTGAGATACCTCAATTTTTACTTTAGGCCAATTACTTAATTTTGTGTAACTTTCAGGCATGCCCTTATTTTGTGGATTGATTTTAGTTTATAGCTAATTCTCATTTGTCAGTATGTTGCTGATATTTTTGGATGAACATTGGTGTAAAATATTTAATCCCCCAATAGCTTCTTTCTGTTAACCAATTTATTTTAGATATAATTCTTCAAGATCAGGTGTTGTGTCTTCAAGTAGTGCAGACTAATTTTAATATCAGTCTAAACAAGCTGTAATCAAGAAGATAAATATTCTCAAAAATCATGCATGCATTCCAAATTCAAATATAAATGATCTTGGGTTACCCATACAACTGTTTACCATTTTTTTAAAATTTAACTATGTATGTGTTTGTGTATATCTTCATTTAAATATATATTCTACTATTTAAAATATACATTTAAATATGTAATATAGATGCTCATATATAAAATGCATTCAAATATAGACATATGCTTAACTTAATTTAATAAATTTTTGACTCTATATAAAAGGATAACACTGAAAGAAAATTTCTTTTGCTAATCAGTTATAATCAAGGCATAAATCTATATTTAAGAAAATTAACAATTACTATTGAAAAGCCTGAAACTCAAGAACAGTTCTTGAATTTACAATCTGTTCTTTCTTACTACAGATGTCAGAATGCTTTTTCCCTTAAGCATAACACATGAAGACATAAAGGGCTATGATGATGCATTTTGAGATAAAATAAATCAACTTCACTTAGTTATATCTATATCTATAGTTATATAGTTATATCTATATCTCCCTATCTTGGACTTAATGAAAGGGCTGCTTTTGAATTCTACCTCTGTCTTAAGGATGTTTTATTTATTTTATGTTTTATTTTTCTTCTGAGGATGTGTAGTTTTCCTCTACATATTTCTATTTTATTTTGTAAAAAAGCATTTTCATTGGAGTATATGACATACATACAGCAAAGTGCTAAAATCATATGTGTTTAAATAGACAAGTTTGTGCCACATAAAAACATCTAAGTTGACTTATAGATCATCAGAGCATCTGGAAGCTTTCTTCATGTCCCTTTCAGTCACTCCCCAGAAATTAACCATATTTTGATTTTTATCAGTACAGATTAATTGTTTATGTTTTTAAGTTTTACATAAACAAAATTAATGATGTACTATTTTATGTTTAAATTTATGCTTTTAAAATTCATGTTTTGTATAGTAGTATTTCATTATTTTCATTATTCAATGGTATTTTAATGTTTGAAACTAACTTATTTATTCATTAATTCTACAGCTGATGGACATCTAATGTTCAATTCAAGGTTTTGGCTAGTACAAATAATTCCATTATAAATATTCTTTTTCTATGCACTCAATATCCTTGCCAACAGTTGGTATTTCTCATCTTTTGACTTTTGGGCATTTTAGTGAGGATATAGTGGTGTGTGTGTATATATATATATATATATATATATCACTGCATTTTTAACTGGCATTTTTCTGGTGCCTAATGATGTTAAATACCTTTTCATATTGTATTAGACTTTTGAATATCTTTTTTTATGTATATGTCACATTCAAATCTCTTGCCTATGTTCAAATTGCAAATCGTCTTTTTCTTAAGACTAATAGGGATGATTCCTATTTCTGCACCCTATAATTTTTGTAATTCATGTATTCTCTCCTGCTCTATCTTTTCAGTTTCATAATGGTATTTTTAATGAATAAAAAGTCTTGATTTTGATAATATCCAATTTATCAATCTTTTGGGGTAGTAATATTTTCTTGCTTGTTTAATAAATCCTCACCTACCTAGACTCAAAGGTGATTATACTATTATCTTCTAATATATTATTGATTTTCATTTCACTTTTAGGTATATAGTTTATCTGAAATTAATTTCTGTATATTGTATAACTTCAGAGTAATATTTTATTACTTTTCATGGGCATATGAAATTGATACTGTATCATTCAGAAAAACATCCCCTTCTTCCATTGCATTATATTTCTGTTTTATTTCAGATTACTATCATGTAATACCATAAACTGGGTGTTACAAGCAATAGGAATTTATTTCTTCTAATTCTGAAGGCTGTAAGTCTGAGATCTGGGTGCCAATGTGGTCAGGTTCTAGGTAGGGCTATCTTCTGCAGAAGGATGTTTTTTCTTGCATCTAAACATGGAGGAAAGAGAGTAAGAAAGTTCTCCTGGGTTCCTTTTTTTTAAGGGAATTAAACCCATTCATGAGGGGTTAAGTCCAACTTTATGACCTAATTACCTCCTAGTACTCACCTCTTAAAACCATCACGTTGGGAGTTAGGACTTCAACACATCAATTTTAGGGAGGATCAATTAAATCCATTGCAATTGCAGTGTCACTTTTGCAGAAACAGGTGACAACATTTACATGGATCTGTGTTTTATGTCTTCTCCTTTGTTCCATTGCTCTATCTGTCTATTTCTGAGTCAATTGCACACTGTTAAAATTAAGGTAATACTAAGTAAGTCTAGATCTATGGGAGTGTAATCTTTCCCAATTCTGTTCTTTAAAATTGTCTTGACTATCCCTGACATTTCGAATTTTCATAAGAATTTTAGAATCCACTTGTCTTTCCATAAAAGAAATTGTTGGAATGTTTTAATTGGTATTGAACTAAATTTATAAATCATTTTGGGAAGAATTGACATCTTTAGGGTATTGAGCTCATGCAATGCATATATATGACATGTTCCTATGTATATTTATAGCTTTTAAAATTTCCATCAATGGTATTGTTTTTAGTTTTTAGCATAGAGAGCTTCCATATTGTTCACTAAATTATTTGCTAGGTATTTGATAATTTTTGGTTTATTTGTTTGTTTTGAGACAGAGTCTTACTATGTCACCCCTCAGTAGAATGTTGTGGTATCGTATCTCACAGTAATCTCAAACTCTTGGGTTTAAGTGATTCTCTTCCCTCAGCCTCTCACGTAGCTGGGATGACAGGGGCCCACCATAACGCCTTGCTATTTTTTTGTTGTTGTCATTGTTGTTTAGCAGGCTCAAACTGCGTTTGAAACACCAGCCCCGGTGCATGTGGCCGGCACCCTAACTACTGAGATATGGATGCTGAGCCAGTATTTGATAATTTTTATGCTTACTTTAAGTGGTACCTTACTTTAAATTTAATTTTCTAGTTGTTTGTTGAAAATACACAGGACTATAATTTATTTTCATATATTGCTCTTACATCCAGAAGACTTTCTAAAAGGCATATAGGGCTAGTTATTATTATTGTTACAATTTTTAACTTTATAATGAAAAGTTAAAATGGCCTAATATGTTTGTGTGTATTCATATTCATTCAATACATATACTGAATATTTATATATGACTATTTTGGAAATACATATGTATATAAAATGCTATGGAAACTAAAACTCAAACTGTTTTTTTAGTAAAAACTTGTCTTTTTCCTTCTCTGATTGTTGAAATGCTTTACATTTGAATTTTTGTAATTATTAAGAAAAATCCCACACTTCCTAAATAAAAAAATTTCTTCTACTTTTTCTGAGAATGACAGTTTTTATGACATTTCCTTAGATTCTATTTTTAAAAATCTTAAATGTTTACCTTCAAATACTTTCATTTTTTTTAACTAAATTTCTATTAAACACCTACAATTCTATTTTCCAACTCATTAAATGTGGGGCAATTTTATTTAACAACAGATTTCCCTAAACAAATTTCCTAGTCTAGTATTCCCCTTTGATGTCAGTCTTATATGTTATGTTGCTAAAGGAAAATTCTTTGCAAATAACACCTACAGAAGGATTTGTTATTTGAGGTAAGTGGGATCATGTGTGTACTTCTGGGTCATGTAATCTGTTGAATAAGAACACATCTCTCAACAGTTTTCTTTAATAGAGACTTTGAAACAACAGAACATTCCTTTGAACATCAGAAGACAGATCAGAAACAGCAACAACTTTTCTCATAGCCTTCATTAGATATTTCTATTTTCCTTTTATGTGAAGATAAAAAATTTTAGTCTACCAGAGTATTCCAAGGGGCATTTACTTTTCTGACATAAAAGGTATAAATTCTGTGCTTGCTGTCTTAAAGGTGAGTGACAACTAGAAAACTAGAAATGTTAAGGGTCATGTACTTATCTTTAGGAAAAGTACAATAAGAATAAAAAGTAAATTATTGTGACTAATACTTTTTAAAAACTCAATTTGTGGGGCCTGTGTGCAGTGGATCACACCTGCAATCCTAGCACTTGGAAGGCCAGGGTGGGTGGATTGCCTGAGCTCACAGGAACAAGACCAGCATGAGACAGAGCAAGACACAGTCTCTAAAGAATACCCAGGCTTTGTGGCAGATGCCTCTAGTCCCATCTGCTGGGGAGGCTGAGGCAAGAGGATCACTTGAATCCAAGAGTTTGAGGTTGCTGTGAGCTAAAATGTCACAGCACTCTACCAAGGGTGACAAAGTGAGACTCGGTCTCAAAAAAACAAACATCCCCCCCAAGAAAAACTAAATTTGTGTATTAGGTGAGTAAGGTATTGTTTCTTTAAAAGAATAGTTTGTGCATATTTATGATGAGCTAATTTAAAAATCTCACTTTTAAAATTTAATCGAAAAGATTTTAAAATGTCCATACTTCCTAAAGCAATATACAATTTTAATGCAATGCCTATTAAAGCTCCATTGTCATATTTTAAAGACCTTGAAAAAATATTGCTTCATTTTATATGCAATCAGAAAAAACCTCGAATAGCCAAAACATTACTTACAAATAAAAACAAAACAGGAGGGATCATGCTACCAGACCTGAGACTGTCCTATAAATCGATAGTGATCAAAACAGCATGGTACTGGCACAAAAACAGAGAGGTAGATACTTGGAACAGAATAGAGAACTTAGAGATAAACCCAACTACTTACCGCTATTTGATCATTGACAAGCAAATTAAAAACATCCAGTGGGGAAAAGACTCCCT
>CAUYON010015509.1:0-24748 GCA_963573935.1 Arctocebus calabarensis
ATATAGTGATCAAGAAAATGCCATGAAGGCTATCTGTAACAGTACGATCAAAATATTTCTGATTGTATATGAAGCACATTGTGCCCTATGATTGCACCAATGTACACAATTATGATTTAATAAAATTATTTAAAAAAAAGAATAGGGGGAACAACTTCATAGCTAAATATCTCACCTTAAATGAAAGAAACAGGGAGCAGTGGATTCATATCCTGGAGGTCCACACATTGTATCAGAGATTAAGCTGGGAACCTAACTCACTACACACTGTTGGGAAGAAGTGAAGACAGCAAGCTATCAAACCTGCTAGAGCACCCCAAAGGAAACGCAGGACCACTCCTCTCCTTGGCATGGTCAGGGGACTTTAGGGACTCAGAGGCAAACTCATCAGCCAGCACTAGCATCCCCAACTTTCAATTGAGAGGACAGAGAAGTAGGAATCAGTAAAAGAAGTCTGGAAAATATGAAAAATCAAGGTAAAAGGACACTTCCAAAAGAATACAATAAATCCTTACCAATATAAATGAAAAGATTGAAATGACAGATGAAGAATTTCCAATATGGTTTGTAAAGAAACTCAATGAAATAGAGGAGAAAATAAAAACTCAACACAAAAAAGTCAACAAACAACAGCTCAGAAAATGAATGAAAAAGTCTCTAAAGTAATCAAATTAGTAAAGGAAAACCAAGCAGAATTTTTGCAAATGAAAAGCTTCATGTGTAATAATTCAGAGTTCTATATGCTATGTTATTTATAGAGAAATTAAATTTATAAACACTTAAAGAGAAAATTTTGTTCAACTATTTCTTTATGTGACACAAAGATAAACTGGCTTGACATTTTGGCTTCCTCTTGTTTCTTTTAAATAGGATTCAAGAGAAGTATTGCTATGTGATATAGAAAGAACAAGAGGTCTGGGAGAAGTTGTGAATTTTAATTCAAATTCTGCCAATAGTTAAATTATTTAGGAAAAACTTATATACCCTTGTTTCTAAGATTATAATTTTTTCATTTGAAAAATAAAAGGAATTGTGTTAGAGATTCTTCCAGTTTAATCGTTTTTATTTCTAAGTGTCAGAAGTCTTTCCATGTGAACCCCGACTTGGTTTGAAAGCCAGCTGGGAAAAGTTCACTGAAAATAAATAACTTGCATCAATTGAATACATAAAATCTGAGAATGTCTGGAGAAGGCTTACATTAACTCAGGCTGAGTCATAAGACCTAGAAAATGCAGCCCCTCTCTGGTCTCTTCAGAAGGATTTTATTGTTTTCCAACAAAGGTGCACATGCAAAAGATAGGGTTGAAAGAATCTTTTTTTTAACAAGCATATCTTATTTTTTAATTTTTTTTTTTTTGCAGTTTTTGACTGGGGCTGGATTTGAACCTCCCACCTCCGGCATATGGGGCCAGTGCCCTACTCCTTTGAGCCACAGGTGTCACTGGTTGAAAGAATCTTAAAGGAAGATTGGATAGACACACACACACAGACACACACACACACCCCCTTGGGTAAACAGCAGGGGGTTGCTAACAGACCAAATAGCAGATGCGATGGTGTATTTTGAAAGCGGGAGGGAGAAACTAGTTCCATCCTCACAGGGCATGTAAACCAGGTTTCCTAATCTAACTTCATACCAAAGGTTCAAAGAGTTTAACACTTCCCACCTGTTGGCTCCAATGCATAGGCCTAGTCCAGCCTGTCTGGGTACCTCCAGGGTCTTTCATCTTCTGTGGTTTTGATGAACTCCCAGGAATTGTCCATCTGTGCAACCTTTCCTGTGGTGCCACAGGATTGAGACGGGGCGCCCTGTTGAGAAGTCAACTATCTACCTCCCACATCTAAGTAGATATTTGGCTGCATAATACATTTCTTCAAATGATAACAGTGAACCTAATGAGGATGGAATACTTTTAGATTAAAATGTAAACATTATTTGTCTAACAGCATTGTTGCAAAAATGTTATGCTCTTTAGCCTTCAAATTGTAAGCTTTTTATTAAATTGTGAACTAATTCATATGCTCCACACTTAGAGATACCCTTGACAATAGGGAAAACAATAAACATTAGAAATCCATAAACTTAGAGGGAAGCAAACACAATTTTTTAACTGTTTGTCTTTTTTGGTATTAAAAACCAACATTGTGGGCAGCACCTGTGGTTCAAGGAGTAGGATGCCGGCCCCACATACCAGAGGTGGTGGGTTCAAACCGGGCCCCGGCCAAAAACTTCAAAAAGAAAAATCAAGATTGTTCCTAGTACCTAGTACCTATTCTCTGAGAAATGATTAAATATTCTGTGAAGAAAATTTTGAAAATAAAAATCATTAGAAAATGAAAAATTGTATTATTATTCTTTGACTGTCAAAATGTCTTTTCTAAGTTTTTTTCTGGACTCAAAATATATTTATTGTACTCCTATGATCTAGTTCTCTCTTTGTAAATTCATTATTTTTAGCTAGCTAACAACTTTTAATTCTTTAGGATAAAATTATTTAGATCAACAAAGACTGAGCCAAGGAAACTGTGAAACAAACAAAGTATTCCAAATGTCTGGGCAGTTACCACCTTGGTCATTAATTCTTTCTAATTTTTAGGAAAAATGATTTCATTGTTGATATAACAAAGGCATGTGAAAATTTTAAGCAAAAAATACAACACACAGCAAAACAGATAACCACCAATTATATAATCTCCAAATAATCACCATTACTTTTAGATAAATATTATTTTAGATATTTCCCTGTACTTCTGTGCCAATAGAGAAATGTATACTTACTAATACACATATACACAGTTTGTAATCACATAAAATGCAATCACATAAAAATGCTGATTTAGTTGTGTTAAATAAGCAGGAGGGCATAATCCCAAGTCTGTCTTTACCATTTGAATTCTTACATAACAATCCGCAACATAACTCAGCAGCTAAACCAACAAAACCGTTATAACTTGTAGGTATAGAAAACAGACAAGTTTTAGCCAACCACAAGCTGCCAGGTTTCAGACAATCACGGGCAGCCAATTCATCAAACCATGTCCAAAGAAGATAGACACATAGCTGTAACCAATCAGATGGTTGCTCTGTTTTGCTGAGTCCGACCTATGACAGCTTGCTACTTATGCTTTGGGGCAAAACTCCCTAAACTATCACAGGTTTGGGGTGCTCCCTGATTTGCAAATTGTTCTTTGCTCAAATAAACTTCCCTAAATTTAATTTATCTGAAGTTTTATCTTTTAACTGTTTGACATCAGAAGTAGAATTTGAAGGAAGCCTCCAGAAACCCCAAGAAGTACCAAGAGACCATTACCCAGGACACCTTGTGCCCACCGCTTTCTCATAGCAACTGGAGGTCATGGTTGAGTTGCCTCTTGAATTTGAGGTCTGGATTTGCATTATGAGATCTCCAAATTTATTTGAACAACTCTTTTACTCTACAGAGCTTGGAATTGAATTAAATTATATAAGTAATTAAAATGGGTCCAATTTAAGACCTCAAGTATGTATCTTTTGAAAATAAGATTCTATGAATCTATGAAGTTTGGACATCAGGAGTCTGGGACTCCACTTTCTGGGATACTAGCTAATTTTATGTGTGAAAATGGTCTCAGAACATG
Organism: Arctocebus calabarensis; assembly: GCA_963573935.1. Taxonomy (NCBI): domain Eukaryota; kingdom Metazoa; phylum Chordata; class Mammalia; order Primates; family Lorisidae; genus Arctocebus; species Arctocebus calabarensis. The sequence continues at coordinate 3,619 of CAUYON010015509.1, forward strand.
TGTGTTTTTGGAAAAATGGGCTAGCCTTACTAAGGACAGCTTAACATTACAGTGGCCACAGAGAAGAACTTTTAAACTTGAGAAAATTGTCCATTTGCAAAACAAAGAATCCAAATGCCGTAAAAGCAATGGGATGCCGTCTTTAATGAATTTGTATGCAGAGACATCTAAATGATAAAATGAACCAAAAATCAACTCCTTAAAAAAAATTTTTTTTTATAGAAGGCAAATAAAAATTCTTCAGTCTTTAACTCTTACAAATCTTTACTTCAAACTTTAGTCAAAACCTTGGCCATCTAGGCAGGTAATCTTGTTCCATTGACCAGAAAAGCAATTTGGATGAAGATATGCTTTAATAAATGAGTGAGATTTGTATTATTGGACTTGGCACATGGGTAAATTGTAAAATCAAAGCTGTACCAACAAACACAAATGTATTTGTTTAGATGTTTATACGTGTATGTTTATACGTAATATGTGTGATATTTTTCTACCTCCTTTTGGTGTTGCCAAAATTAAATTGATAAAGATACCTATTTATTTAATTGGCTTCAATAAAAATAAATGCTTAAGTAGACTAAATATTTCTTGAATTTTTAAAAAGATATAATCCAACTCAAAGTATTTTTCAAGTTCATCGATCTGGAATAATCTTCATAAAAGATAGTCAAAATGTGTCAGTTTGATTAACATAGGAATGTCTTCAGAGATGTCAATAACTAAAATGTAAGTAGCAAAATAACCTCATGTTATCTCCATATTACCAATTTTTTGTGAGTTAAAAATTCTAATTAATATGTGCATTTAAAATTACCATCAATAACAAGAGAAACAACTCTATATGCAAGTACATGAATAAGGTAAGATGTACTTTTGACAGAAAACTTATAAGGCGTGAGATATGTTACAGGAAAAGAGGATGTTGGGGGCTGAAGTAGAATAAATAGCTGGTTTCCCAAAATGAGAAAGAAGAAAAATATACAAGAAAAGCTGAATGAGTGTAGAGAGTTGTAGGTTTGTGAAAGAGGAGTTTTGAGAAAGGAATTTGGTTCATGATCAAGCTGGCTTCGTTTAGAAGGGAATTACCATATTTTGCTGTTTATAATGCGCTCCTGTATATAATATATACCCATGCTTTTGGCCTAAACTTTCAGGAAAAAAGTCTTTTATTTTAGTTTTTTAAAGGAGGGCGGAACTGGTTGTGCAGTGGTGGCTTCTTCTCTTGTGAGAGGCACAAGGCACAGAGCAGGCCACTGCGGTGAAGCTGGCCGTGAGCCCAAGCTGCAGGTGGGAGTGCTGTGGATGACCGGAGCCTCAGACTTCCCCTAATTGTCCCCTCCTGGCCACCCTTATCCCCACATCCTCTCATTTCCTTCCTCTTCATGTTCGTCAGTGGAAATGTGCCCATGGCCACTCAACTGAGAACTCTAGTGGGCTCTTTTCTCAGGAAGCTGATGTGAGGGCTCGGGGCTGTCCCTGCCCACCCCAGGCTCCTGACAGCAGGCCTCTGCCCTGTCCAGGCTTCCTTGTGTCTCATGCAGCTGGCCCCATTCTGAGGCCCCCAGGACACTGTGCTGGGGAGAACGGCTTCCCCACTGATACCCCAGTGGAGCATTCTGCATTTACATTTCTGTTTAGTGACTAGACTGATTTCCTTGAGCCATCCAAACACTGGGCACTCAAGTAACCTGAGAGTGAATATCAGCCTTTCCCAAACTTGTGAATTCTACAAATCACTTGGGGGATTGGTTAAAATGAGAATCCTGAACCACACATCAAATACACTGAATCAACTCTCCAGGAGAAAGGTCTGGGTATCTGTTCTATTAGCAAGTATCCTAGATGTTTCTTCCTACTGGTAAGTTTAGGAAATTATACCAAGTCAACGCTTCAGGGGGTTAGACAAGTCATGGGCTCAAAATTACAATCTATGGGCTCAGATACACAAGGATTTGTGCCTCACTGCCAGGGACCCTAGCAGACAGAAAGTTCATGGGTTATAACAGTGGGCTATTAGTAGAACTAGGTCTCAGAAACCAGATCTTAGACCCCAGCTCAGGAATCTTGCTCCTCAGTGCGTGTCCTGAGAACCTCAGAGTGGGCCCAGCTGTGTAAGAGATGAGGCAGCCCAGAAAGGGCAGGATTTGGCAGCGGGACCACGAAGCAGACAGGGCCAGCCCTGGCCCCTCCACCAACTCCTGGGGAGAAAAGCCCTTTGGGATGATCAACAGAGAGGCTGTGGCCATGTTCCCACGGATGGACATGGGTGGATATAGGAAATGAGAGGAGGTGGGGCAAGGGTAGGCCAGGAGTGTGCTGTTGGGGGAGGCTGGGGATTCAAGTCCCACAGACCACTCTCACCTGCCACCTGGACTTGCTCCGGGCTTCTCGGTACTGCCAGGCCCGGTGCCTCGTGCCTCTCACGGGAGGAAGAGGGGCCACTATGTGGCCACTTCTGCCCTTGTCTCGCCAAGATCCTGATACTAACCATAGTGCCACAGTTGGCAGCATGCCCACTTGGAGATGGTGGTGGTGACACCCACCACAATTGGTTGAGTGGGCTGGTGGTTCCTGCAACTGAGGTGCCTGTGGGGGAGGGGGCAGGGAGAGGGTTACTGCAGAGGGGGCAGGATTTCCATATTCTGGGGTTTTTCTTTTCCCTATGGATATTGTTATTTCTTTCTAGAGTTACACTTTTAATGCATGAACATAAATAAAAGAATTAAAATATTTATTATAGATAGATACAGAATTAGTACTACCCATGTACCATGTATCAAATCATACCCTTATTTTTCCTTCAAAAATTTGGGCAAAAGTGTGCATAGTATACATGTCAAAATACAGTATTAGTAAATTTTCCTGAGAATGCAGCATTAATTTCAAGAGTACACTAACGCAAAACTAGAATTTGATTCTCTCTGTTAAAATAACAAGGTTTATTTGGAGTATTGGTCTGCTCCTAATAGGATTTTGTGAAAGTTTTATTTGTTTGTTTACCTTTTAGGTAATTGGCCTAGGAAGCAAAGATTCTGTAATTTATCAAGATAATTTCCTGTGGGTCACATTGTCTTTATTAGGTCTTTGATTATTTAAGAAAACAATCCTCTTTATTAAGAGTTATAGTTTTTCTAAAACTATGTAACTTTCTGGATTTGCCTTTGAAATCTTTTAATTATTACTCTCACTAAGTGAATGTCTGTCTCACAGTGACCTGTGATCCTATTTCACTCAAATGTTTTAAGCCTTTTGATATTTTTAAAAACTTTCAATAATCAAATTATAAATTAAAACCTTTTGACAAGCTTTTCTTGGTCTGGGAGTATCCAGATGGGCTCCTGGGCCTGGAAATATCCAAAAAGAATTTAGATATCTGTCAAGAGAGATATTAAACTGATTAGGCTCATTTGGTATATTGAAGTGCACAGGAAGCATTGTCAAATAATAAAGGATAATAAAACATTTTAAAAGTTTTTTTGTATGGGTATATTATCACTAAGTGTTCCTGGAATTGCTTGACATTTCCAGATATATGATAATCCTAATGTAATGCTGTCAGTCATATAGCTAGTTTTTGTCTTGAATTACTGTACATTGTAGAAATAACAAAAGTTTCTTGTCATTGCATCACAATGAACTCTTATTGGATCACATTGGATCTTATTCGATCATAGCCATTTCAGGTCTTGTCAATGTGCAGAGAGTTAACTGTTTTCCTCTGGTAATCTCCTGAAAATTGTTGCAAGCAGCTATAAACTTGAAGTGTTTTGTCATTGAAGAGATTCATGAAAAGACCTCTGACAAGTATAGGTTTCCGATAACTTTAAGATTATGCCATTGGGCAGTGTAAGAATTCCCAAAACTCTAAAGAAAAACTAATTGGTCTATAAAACTGCTAACCTAACATCAAGCAGAACAAGAAATAATTGAATCAATGGAAATTATTGGTAGATTTTTATAAGTTAGCCAGTTCAAAAGTTACTAAGATATGTAAATTGAATGAACTCCTTAAGATTGATCCAAGTCAAATTTTCCATAATAACTTGTTTAATAAACAGTGCTATGCATCTCAATTGGAGAAACAAAACTGGTATTTAAAGGAATGCAAATTCAACATTAAGCATGGACTCAATGAAGTGGCCCTAGGTGGCAGTGTGGCTCATCACACAGTCCTCACGGCTTTTGTGAAGGGCTCAATGACACCTTGAACTTTTCCTAAGAAACACAATGTAGCCTAATCATTTATATCCTCATATTAATCTGAAATTTAAAAAAAAACTAGTCCTGCATCCCACAACTCCTTATTCAAATAATACAAAATATGAAGGAAATTGGTTGAGTGACTGTTCTAAAATTGCTAAAGTGGTTTTTAAATGATGTAATTTTGTAATACTTGCAAGACATAAAATATTTCAAAGGTGGTACACTAGTCTTTCATTCATGGTGTCACTTACCCACAGACAACCGTGATCCAAAAATATTACATCATGACTCTTGCACTTTGGGTCCATTATCAAGTAAAATGAGAGTTACTTGAACTCAAGAAAATGAGTGTGAGGCCATGACAGTTGATCTGATAACCAGGGGCTAACCAAGTAAGCAGGGTGTGATAGAGCAGTTGCAAAATTTTAGCCTGTTACTCAGAACAGAATGTAGTTTCAAACTTATGAATTATTTATTTCTGAAATTTTCCATTTATATCACAACACCTCTGTCATTCATTTCACTTTATCTTGTCATGAAGGCAATTGAGCATCTCACATCATCACAAGAAGAGTGAGTGTAATTCAATAAGATATTTTGAGATAGCGAAGGGTCACATTCACATATTATATTGTTATAATTGCTATATTTTATTACTTGTTATTGCTAGTAAATCTTTTGTTTCTGTGCCTAATTTATAAATTAAACTTTATTGTATGTATGTATAGAAAAAACATACAAGGGTTTGGCATGATCTGTGGTTTCAGGAGTCCAATCAGGGTCTTGGAAAGTATTCCCCCTGGATAAAGGCAGGCTACTGTACATTTCTAGCATGAGCTGGATCATTTTACTCAGTTGACATTGTCAGTGAATAATTTCTGGTTGTGTAGATTCCTTCCTTTGCAGGATGCTGTAACAGCAGCCAAAAAGTTACTAGAAAATGTGTAGTTTTTTTTAAAAAAACTAAATTTACTGAATAGCCTTGGTCAAAGGTAGTGCTAATTGATGACAATTAGATCCACCTCACTGGAAAATAATGATTGCCCCTTTAGGAAATAGTTACTGGAAGACCTAAACCCCGAATAATATTACCTCATGAATATCCTGCTCTTATATCCTCTGATGTGACTTGAAATTCCAAGACTTTATTAAATTATCTAAAAGTATATTTTTACTACATAAAGTAGCCCTTTATTACCCACCCACTGAATAAACAGATCTTTCATGTTTTAGAATCTAGAGACTGAGTTTTTAGGAAATGATGCCAGGGAAAGACTGTCCTTGATCCCCATTGAAAGGTATCATATCAAGCTCATCTCACACCAACCCTGCAGTGAAATTTCGGGGTCCTGAGTTTTAAATTCACATCTCTCAACCATGGTACTAGCATTGCTCCATAACCAATTGGAAATTAAACATTCGTCTATACCTCTTGATTTAGGCTTTGAAATAAAGAGGAATTTTCCAGCAGGCATAAATTCCTTAAATGGACATCATTTGGTAGAATAGTCCTTTTCTGGCTTGGCACAAATGTAAGTTAGGTTATAATTAGAAATCTGTCTCCAACATTAGCTACTATAGCTGACTTTACTGCAAAGGCTATGTTTGCCCAGAAAACTCCCTTAAATTCTTTCACTAAAGTTCTTTTAGATAACAGGATTACTTTGGACTACTATTGGTTGCACTGGGGGAATGTATGTTATACCTAACATCTCTTTGTGGCGTTGAACATCAACAAACAAGCTAGTTTGTTATAACAAGTAGATGTTTCTTGTGGCTCAGTTTTTTATTTATTTGATATTAATTGATTTGGTGTATAGGGACTCCTGTTAAGGAATACATGTTAGACTCTTATTATTATCCTCCTGATAGTGATCATAGTAATCTTTCTGGTGCACTGTATCCACTCACGAGACTTAAACTTAAATGCTAGTATGAACCTTTAGCCTGCACATAAAATATTTTCACTCTGGTTAGAGCAATGAAAGAATAAAGAGAACATAAGAATAATTGAACTGATCTGATATTGTGACATATAAATTCCACATTGAGTCCGAAAAAGTCCATTATACTGGTAACGGAGAGAGGCACTGACATTCAATGTTTGGCCAATCTCTCAAAATTGTTAGGCTGACCAAAAGGAAAGTATTGTTAATTTAAATAAGCAGGAAGCCATAAGTCTGAGGCGGTCTCTGTAGTTTGAATTCCTACAGAGCAAACCATAACCTAACTTAGTATGTAAACAAATGAAAATATAAATTAGACATTTAAAAAACATCTGAGTTACAGCCTATCACAAGCAACCAGGTTTCCACTATTAACAGGCAAGCAACTCATCACACCATGCGCAAATATGGCATATGCTTTGCTGTAGCCAATCAAATGATTATCTACTTTGCTTCTGTGTCTGGCCTATAGCAGCTTACTGTTCACACTGCTGTCGGAGCTCACTGAACTTCTGATGGTACAGGGTATTGCCTGATTCATGAATCATTCTTCATTCAGATATACTCGAAACTCGGCTAAATTTATTTTGTCTAAAGATATTTTTAATATAGGGTGGCACCTGTGGCTCAAGGAGTAGTCCCTTATTATCCTGGAGGTAGTGGGTTGAAACCCGTCTTCAGCCAAAAACTGAACCTCTAAACTATGTTTTGTTTGTTTGTTTGTTTTTTATTGTTGGGGATTCATTGAGAGTACAAGAAACCATGTTACACTGATTGCATTTGTTGGGTAAAGTCCCTCTTACAATCGTGAAAAACTATGTTTTTAATGTAGTATTAAAATTAACTAGTGTTTTAACAAAAAGAAAAAATTAAATGAATGGATCATTTCAGATTTCAGCTGGATAAATGTCAGTTACCAGAAGAGCTTATAAAGATCCTACTAAAGTTAAGAAGAAAGAGTTTATAAGATATAAAAGCATCAAGGAGATGCCCAAAATGCTGATTTTAATTTGTATATAGTATTATGTGACCTCTTGCTTCTGTGAAAATAGGAAAATGACGGCTCATATTACTTCCAACTCCCCTTATTTGACCTTCAGTCTTCTTCTTATTTGTATTATTTCCTTTACTTAATTGAATATTCTAAAACATTCTTTTTCTATAACAGAAATCTCACGAATGTTTAGTTTTATTTTTGCTGCATTTAGTTGCATTCAGTACCCATAAAATATCACAAGTTCTCATGAGCATTGCTTTTAGCAATCTTTTGTCTTATTTATCTATTTTTTTAATTTTAAAATATTATGGGATACAAATATTTTGGTTGCATGAATTGTTTTTGTACAGTCTGAGTCAAAGTTGTTTTATGAGTGCCCATCACATGGGGAATGTGCATTGTATCCATTAGGTGTGTATTTATTTCTCCCTGCCTTGCCCCCCACCTGCATACTTTCCATAGAGTTTTACTACCAAATGTGCACATGAAGGTCTTTGATTGATTAGTTCCAATTGAATGATGAGTACATGTGGTGTTTGTTTTTTCCAATCTGTAATACTTCCCTTGGAAGAATGGCCTCCATTTCCATCCATGTTGTTACAAAAGGTATTAGTTCGCCACTTTTTCATGGCTGAGAAGTACTCCATGATATACATATACCACATTTTACTAGTTCTGTCACGTGTTAAGGGGCATTTGAGTTGTTTCCATATCTTTGCAATTGTGAATTGTCCTGCAGTAAACATACAAATTCATGTATCTTTTTCATAAAATGACTTTTTCTTTTGGGTAAATATCTAATAGTGTGATTTCTTTGTCAAATGGTAGGTCTACTTTTAGTTCTTTCATGTATCTTCATACAATTCTATAGAAATTGTACTAGTCTTCCGTCCCATCAACAACACATAAGAAAGAGTTCCTTTCTCTCCACATCTACTACAGAATCTGCTACTTCAATTTTTTTTTTTTTAATAACAGCTATTCTCACTGGAGTTAGGTGACATGTCATTGTGGTTTTAATTAGCATTTCTCTGATGATTAGAGAAATTGAACATTTTTCATACGTTTATTGGCCTTTAGCATATCTTCCTTCGAAAAGTTTCTATTTATGTTTTGTTACCACTTTTTTATGGGTTTTTCTTTTTTTTTTTTTTTTTTTGGCCGATTTGCTTGAGTTCTTTATAGATTTTTGATTATCAGCCCTTGACCAAGTATATAGCATGCAAATATTTTCTCCCATCCTATAGGTTGTTTATTTGCTCCACTGATTGCTTCTTTGGCTGTGCAGAAGCTTTTTAATTTAATCAGGTCCCATTGGAAGATGGGAACAAGATCCCCACCTCTCATCAATCACAAATATTAATTCATGACGGATAAGAGATTTAAATCTAAGGCATGAAACTAGAATAAAATGTTGGAAGAACTCTTACAGACATTGGCCTAGGCAAAGAATTTATTATTTATCTTTTGATTGGTTAGACTTTTTCCTTTTCTGGAAGTGCTGGTAGGTGTTAGACTCCAGGTCTTCTTTAATGTTTCAGTCTGCAATTTTATTTCTTTTCTTACTTTAGGAATTTTTTTATATTCTATCTTTAAACATATTTTCTCCACCTGTACTGATTCCTTGGCTCAGATATTGTTTTCTTTCCGTATGTATTATGGTTTCTGTACTTGATTAAACTCTTAGTCCATTTTTTTTACATGTGCTTGATAATCTCATGCCTTTTTTATGTCTATAGGTGATGTTTATAATTTATTTATTAGTGTGCAAATGGCATTTGGACTCTCTGTTTGTTTTCCTGGCTCTGCATTTTCTCTTTTCATTTCATTTGGTTATTTATCTTAACTTTGAGCTCTAATGTTATTCAATTTATGTTCCTATTAAGTTCACTTATAGCATGACTTATTTGTGGGAAATAATCTTTTCACTGGGTTTGCTTGATTATTTATTTTCCCCAAATAAATTTTTCACCTGGCTTTCGCATGCCATTATCTTCTCTGGATATTTATTTTTCTTTTGGAGTATTGTATGTATGTGCAGTCACTTCATTTGGCTTAGGCTAAGTAGGACAATTCTAAACAGGCCTTCTATGAGATCTGATTTAGCTATTGGGTTGTTGCAATTTGCCTTAAACTTTCGTGTCTGAAAACTGCTCCTCTATATGAGCTGTGGGAAAAGAATGGTAGCCATTGATTCAGAGTCTGCTGATGGAGAAGCATGAAGAGAGAGGTGATTTTGTTAGGCTCTGAATGTAGCCTAGGTTGGATAACTTGGCCTCTGTTTTCCAATCTAAGGTTTTGCCCTGTATCTAGCTGGAGTGTAGCCTTAGCACTGTGGCAGTATACTCTGGGGTTTCAGATATTTTCTCAATTTAGGCTGAAGCCTTGTAAAATGCCGAGCCCGGAAGCTTCTGCTACATTTGCTGAGCATCCAAAACCTAGTCCCTAATAATTTGGGCATCTTCTATTGAGGATTTTATCATGACTTTTTTTCTGGTTGCTGTCTTCTCTACAGATTATGTGCTGTTGGTGACACTTGTCAGAATTTGATTTTCTTCCTCCCTCCAACACAGCTTCTAAGGCTCTGGTTACCTGCTCTGCCAGCCAGGATTGTGCTTCTTTACTTGGCCATTACTTTTCAAAATTTGATTTCTTTCATTGTATAGTTGCTAATGGCTAATTTAAAATTTCTGTTTTGGTTTTCCTTGTGCTGTACATGTCATTGACTTTGGCATACAACCAGTCTATAATCAGCTTCGTTTCCCATCTGTAACTCAGGGGTTCTGTTTTTCTTTTTTCTTTTCATTTTTTTTTTTTTACATTTTAATTATCAGTTAGGTTTCTGGATGCAGTCAGAAAAGCAAATTATTTTTCCCCCTATTTCTATGAAAAAGGCTTTCCGCAGACCTTTATGCAAATCTCCAAGAAGCCAATCACCCTCCCTACCCTTACCTGATGTGATAGAGCCTTTGTTTATTGAGATTTGTTGCTTCTTTATTTTGGATTATAAAATCTAGTCTTCCAGATTGGAATATTGCTAATGCAGATTTGTTCCAGATTTGTATACACATTAACTTCTCATAAACACCTGTCTGATTATTTTGGTTGATATTTTAAGAAATTTTAATAACCTAGGACGTTATAGGACCATGCTTTAAATATTTACATACCTGTTGTACAAGAAAGTTAATTAATTCAGTGCTTGGTATGAATTCCATTTGATTGAATTTCAAATTTTGAATTGATTTTCAGCATTTAAATTGAGATTTGATTTATTATTTTTAATTATTTGTATTTATGATACTATTATCTTTTAATGTTTCAGAATGGTGATACTGTTTGCATTTTTAACTTTCTAGGTACAAGGTAAAAAAATGAGAAAACGCGCTTTTCTTAGGTGACATTTAGTTTCCATGGCCTAGCAAGTTCAGAAGAGAATTTTTAGATGAAAACAATTTCTATTCTATTTAAGAAAACAAGGTGTAGTCGACAGTTACTTCTTAACTGGTAAGTTCTAGTTTGGGCTAAATCTATGCTTTACTTTTTATTTTATTTTATTTTATTGTACTTCTTTATTTTTTGTATTTTATTTTTTATTTTATTGATTTTATTTTTAACTTCTATTTCTGAATACTATAGAGATACACGTGTTTTGTTTATATAATTTGCTTATGTACATTTCAGGTCAAAGTTATAGTGTACTCTTCACTTAGAATGTGTGTTATAGCCCTGAGGTATGAATTACTCCAATCCCTTCTCCTCCGTCCTACTTGATTCCCATTGAGTTTTACTTCTATGTGTGCACAGTAGTGTTAATTGATCAGTTACAATTTAGCATTGAGTACACTTTGGCCTTTCTCTTGTAAGAAAGGAATGGAAAGGCCTTTTTAGCTTTATTCACATTGTTATAAAAGATACTAGATCATCATTTTTTTAATGATCGTGTAATACTCTGTACATATACCCCATTTTACTAGTCCACTCGTGTGCTGATGGGTATTTGGGTTGTTTTCACATCTTTGCAATTGTGAATTGTGCTGTCATAAAATTTGAGTGCAAGTGTCTTCATGATAAAATGACCTTTTTTTCCTTTGGATAAATACCTACTAGTGGAATTGCTGGATCAAATGCAGGTCTACTATTTGTTCTTTGAAATATCTCCCTATCACTTTCCATAGAGGTTGTACCCTTTCACTTTTGAAGTTTTGCCATTTATGCTGAGATTACATAGAAAATAGAGTTGTAACTCAAACATCCTTTGTGATTTTGTTTGTTTACTTGCAGTACTGTGAATATCCAGGGCTTAGAATTGCTCATATACTGATATACACTCAAAGAAATATATACAAACAAAATAAGTGTTTTGATCCAGTTCATTACATGTTAGAGAAACTAAGATTTAAGTTATAATGCAATAAATGCTCTCATTGTCTTTGGGAAAAACATATGGGTATGCAACTTTTCCTCTCATATGTAACTACCTACAAAAAATCTTTCAGATGATTTTGAGCAATCAAATAGCATGCATGATATCTTTAAATTTTAAAAAATATTTTATTTACTTTATCTTGTATTTCACTAAAGTAGGTATACAGCCCTCCTCTTTACTTCTAGTATTGTGGACTCCATCCCAGTAGCATCCAGGTAGAACAGGGTAAGACTGACACCCGTATTCCCACCCACATACTCATTAGCCACTAACATTTCTCTTACTATTGTACTTGGATCACTCATCTCTCACAGGTGTTTCCATCTTTTTCTTTGTAGTTAGCAATCACTCACATTTTGCTTCCCACATTTTTTTATAACCCCATTTCTGTACTTGCTTATATTATGTTTAAGAACCCGTTTCCTTTTCTGTTATCATACATACCATTCTTCCCATTGCCAGCATTTTTACACAATAGTTGAATTATTTCAAGTTCAAATTTAACAATAGTGTAAGTTGCTATTTGCCCAGTTAACACGTATCTTATGTGGTTATTCTATATTCAGTATATGATTACTGATATTTTATTTTCTTCCATGATATCTTTGAAAGCTTGAGCAAATAAAAATCTTCCTTCATTCAGCTCTGTTATATCTGGATAAGATGTGTCCAAATATTTATAGTTAAAAATTTTTCAATGAAACTATAATTTTTTGTCCTTTCCAGGACTTACTAAGGCTATTTCAAGAGTCATTCCCTGAGCACCCTCTTTAACCTTTATGTTCCTTAGCAATGATTAAGACAGGGAAAAAAAAAAATCACAGCAGTTATGTTGTAAAAGGAAAAAAAAAGAATCCTTATGCATGAACGAATTTAGTCAGTTTATATTAAATTAATTTCTATTAGATTTTAAAAGTAATCACACCATCAATACAATTTTTAATATTCATATGTAAAAAAATTTAGTTCCTTTCAAAATTTACTGAAAAGCCCTTCCTAATGCAGGATGATTCTACTGATGGTTTCATATGCCGTAATATATCTGCAGATATATATATAATATATATTATATATAATAAATAATATATTAAAATAATAAATATATAATATTTAATATATAATATATAATAATTAATAATAATAATATTAATATATAATATTAATAATAAATATATATTATATATAATAAATATATTATATATCTATTAGGCATCTATATATTATATTAATATTATAATATATTATATTATATATTATATATAATATATATTAGGCATCTCATCGCTATTAGCACATTATTGCTATTAATAATGAAAATTGGTACAGAGTTCTAAAATATTTTATATAAAATTCAAGAAATCTGGTCATTTGTAGTAGAAGGGATACGATGGGTAGAAACAGCTACTGTGAAATTCTAAGTGACACCAGTGATAATTAAAATAAAGGGCTTGGCGTCTGTAGCTCAGTGGCTAGGGCACCAGCCATATACACTGGAGCTGGCGGGTCCAGGCCTGCCAAACAACAATGACAACTGCAACAACAACAACAACAAAATAGCCAGACATTGTGGCAGGCGCCTGTAGTCCCAGCTACTTGGGAGGCTGCGGCAAGGGAGAATTGCTTTAGCTTAAGAGTTTGAAGTTGCTGTGAGCTGTGATGCTATAGCACTCTACCAAGGATGACATAGGAAGACTCTGTCACAATAAATAAATAAATAAATATGAACAGATGAATCCAGGATATTCATTACATCTTCTTTTTACCATGTTCCATATTTCATTTTTGGGGTGAGCAGAAATATATTATATGGTATTGACCAGAAGGATCCCATCTGGTGGTAGCTGGAGGACAGACAGTCCTTGATGAAATGTAAACTGCTTCAAGGGAATTCATTGCTAGTACATTCTACTAGGGATTTAGAAATATGGAAGAAATAGCAACCATGCTGATAGACTTGATGGATGCATTAGACAAAAGCAAAGTGAAGAGTGTAGAGCAATTACTTAACAATTAAAATCTAATAAGAAAGCCAGATAACCTCCTTAGAAGGATGTAAAGAGATATCATCTGCAGTGAAAGAAAGTATAAACTTAAGACTAGAACCAGGATTTAATTATCAAAGAAGCTGAATGCCCATGAGGTTTAACTTCTAAGTAAGCAGAACTACTATGCCAAAATTAAAGCACTAGTTAGGACATATGGGATCCTAATGAATATGATGGGATGCATTGGTGTTACTCTCAAAAGTCTTGAAAGGCATGCCTCCCTTGAACTCTGTGAATTTCCATTAGTGGCCTCTCTGCTAGACACTTGTGCTTCTTCCTGTGCTTGCGAATGAAGCAGGGGCCTTTCCCTTGTAAGACAACATGTCTCAACTTAAGGTTATGCTCCTTCTTCCCCTTCAATCTACTAGATGTCTGACTAGACAGAGACGTCCAGGAGCTGATAATGAAAGAAGGGACTGCATATCTAAAGAGTTACAGGACTCAGTCAGTATATTCTGGCTAGAACTGAGACACTACACATGGGACTGGTTTCTGAGGGTGCTTGATCAGAGTGGCTAGAAAATAAAGCTAGATAAGGGTTATCAATTTGGGACCAGTCTCCCAGGATACAGAATATTTAATACTGTGAAAATGCCCTTTTACTAGTATGGGGCATGGAAAATGCAATGACCCACATGAGGAGTGATTAAACTTTTGCTTCTAGGGACTATTAGTAAATATAGTAGAACTCTATAGATGACTACTTCCCTACATTGACCTTCTCCTTAAGTGGACCTAATTTTCATAGACAAGACATGCATCACATGTATGTATCAGTACAGTAAGCCTAATTCTTTGTCTTAGCACCTCTATATGTGGACAGTCCCTTGAGTTGTCAATTTACAAAACTTCTATTTTATTTAGGTTTTGTGGGCCAGATGGTCTTTACTGCAACTATTAAATTCAGGCCTTGTGATGGAAAAGCAGCTATAAAAAAAATACACGAATGAGAGTAGCTGTGTGTGTTTCAATGAAATTTGATTGACAAACATAGGTAACAGGGCTTGACCTATGCTCCATGTTTCCTAATCTCTGGCCTACAGTAAGATTGAAATGCCAGACATTCCATGGCAGATAGTGGTACTGGAAAAGATTCAGAGATGGGCTCATGAGACAGTGAATAGACTATACAAGCTGAGAAGACCTAGTAAAGGAATATTTTCTATGGGGAAGGCCCTTACAGCACTATATTTACCAAGACCATCAAGAATGTACTAGTGGGAGGGGCACTTGCTTTCCTGATTCAGTGATAGTTTCCTCTGCAGGCCAGGGCTAATGGTCAGAAATGCCATTGCAGAGCTGGAGCAGCAAGCATGATGGAAATACTGAAGCAATGGATGCCAGGGGTGACCATTTATGAATGGGAGCCAAGAGCGATAGAACCTCCGTAAGCTGGCCACTCTGTAAGCGACTCTAACAAACTGGTCAACACACACAGGTGGTCAGCATAAGGCACTACACTTAGTATACTGATACATATATATAGTGAATGTCCAATCTATGAAATTGGGTCCCTTTAAGAAGGTGGTCAATGTAGGGAAGTGATCAACTATGTATATGTAATTACCACAATGAGTGGCAAGTGTGCAGAGTCTTCTGATCGCCTGACCAGTGGAGAGTTGGGCAGACACTTAATAAAATATGATATCTCTAGCTGCAGAATAAACGAATAGCTAATGATTTATAATTCAATTTTTTACAAAAAAAGTTCAAGGGTAGATGCTAGGGAGGCTGAAAAAAATTGTCCCAATTAAAATTCATGATTCCTGGTCCTCATTTCTGACCCTCCCACCACTTTCTACACCTGGATTCCACTAACTGAAAGAGAGGCAAAATCCTTAAGAGGAAGTACCTTGCAAATGCCACGGAAAAGCAAATGGTAATATATCCTCAGCACTTTCCACAAGGGGCCTACAGAAATTTTACTCAGGCAGCTATAAAAATGTGTAAAGTGGAATGCCCAAACACTTTGAGAACTGCTCTGTTTGGATGGGACTGTATGGGAACCAGGCAACAAAATTCAGTGGACTCAGCCTGCCTACACAGACCTGTTGAGGGGTTATTACCAAAGCCTCTGACTATACAATTGAATCTACATGCTTGATATTTAGCACATTCCCCAAATTGACTCCTTGGCCTGGGATAAGAGCCATTGTAGTAGGAAATGTTAATGAAAGCATCTAACCCTGCCCCTCTACTCCATTTTCTAACCAAATAGTAAACAATCACAATGCAGAGAGAAATGGCATTGATTAGCACCATCCTTGCAGTTATACAAAATGCAGCATGGTAATTACCATTATGTCTCTACTTACTTTACCAATCTGGCCCCTGCAATAAGCTGTTGGAGGAAAATAGCAGACTACCACGTAGGAACTCTACAACCTCAACCAAGTAGGAGCTCCAATTTTGTTTATTATGCTAAATGTGTTATTGCTAGAGTTGATTAACCCATAACAGCTTACTGATTGGGGAAATGTTTTCTTTCAAATGTGATCAGAAATAGTTTGCTTTTTACATAGAACAAGAACACTTTTACCCATGGATATGTAAACTCTCTTGCTTTCTGCTAATTCTCGGCCTCCTCAGCACTTCTCCTTGCCCTTTATCAGCCTTTTCAATCTATTCTCAGACTCTTGGCACCTTGAACTCTGTTACATCTTAACACTAACATTCTGTATGATAGCTATAGCATGCCTGGGTCTCATTTCTCTATTTATAAATGGGAATGATAATTATGCCTCAATATTAGTAGAAGGATTAAATGAGATAAGTTTTGTGTCACAACTTAAGTGACCATAAATAAGATCAAGTGACTTCAACTTTGTGAAATGTAATCAAGTTATACCAGTATGGCCAGGAAAACAGAATATATAAGTAGCTACAATAGAAGAATGTAATACAGGGAACTGGTTACCTATGTGATGGTACAGATAAGAGCCAAACAAGGGGAAGAGAGAACCCAGAAATTAGCATCAGCAAGAGTGTTCATTAATTAACTCAAAAGACAAATGAACAAAAAAAGCTGATTTTATTAGAATCCAGGGGTTGGGCTCACCTGATGAAAACTGGAACCATGGTAGGCTTTCCTGTTGGGAGCGAAAGGTAAAGAGGAAATGCATTTTTTTTTTCAAAATAGCTGACCAAAGAAAAGGATGGAGAAAGAAATATTAGGGCTACTCCCTTCCCCTGGCTCTCTAATACCTTGCCTCTCATTGACAAGAAGCCAGTTGACATGAAGCCAAGGAAACACCACCTGGAGGGGTCAGGCCAGAGCACAGGAAGGATCTAAGGTCAACCTGTTTTTATCTGTAGAGGTCATGACATCAGGCTACATCTTTGTGGGTGGGGTTTTGACAATGAAAAAATATATTCCCGCTATCAACTCTTCTGTTATTAGATTAAGGCTGATTTAGGAAGTGAGGAATTGAGGTGCCAAACTGATGGACTACTGATCAGCAATAGAAAAGAATAAACTATGAATACTTGTAACAACTTGGATGAATCTGAAAAGTTTACTATGCTAAGTCAAAGATGCTAAATAGAAAGAACATATAAAGTATGATTCCATTTATATGAAATTCTAGAAAAAGCAAAATATTAGTGATAGAAACCAAATCAGTGGCTTCCAGGAACCAGAGTGCGGGAAAGGAGATGTACTGCAAAGGAGCACAAGAAAACTTCAGGGGGATAGAAGTTTTCTCTCTGATGATTGTGGTGAGGGTTACATGCTGCATATATTGCTCAAAACATTAATAGCACATCGTCAGCTGGTAAATTATATTTAATGTAAATTATCCTCAATGAAATTGATCAAAATAAATCAAATAAAATATTTATATACATTTATAATTTCCTTTTTTGAAATGGAAAGTGGGGTTTAATTGATTATTGAAACATGAAAACTCTCCCATTCTCCAAATTTACCAGCATTTTCTGTTCCCAAAAATGTAGAACATGATTTATTATCATGAGGGAGTCGGATTTCCTTAACCCATCAACTGGCTATGTTACAGAAATCAAAGTCCAATTTTTTAAAAAACATATTTAAAACTTTGGTTCTAATAATATTTGTAGACACACATCTGAGTTATTGAGTGTATTTTCCACTTTTCATGCAACTTTTCATTATAAAAGCATTTATGGAGTATATGGTTCATAAAAGTCACACTTTAGCTTTCAAACACATGGATAATTAATTTTCTATAACATTATAGAGGCAGCAGGCAAGTTAGAAGGATAGTGACTATCAAAAACTTTGGATTACATAAAAGGCTTCTTTTGGGGAAATTATATTCAGAATCAAGAAAGTATATAACTCCACAATCTCCAAAAAGGAAAAACTTGAAGCATTCCTTCCTAAAATAGGAAGTTGAACTTTTAAGTTGTGCAAAATGACAAACACATTGCACATATGGGAGAAACAACTCAAAAAATTAAAACAAATATCAGCAAGTACAATGCATGGAAGATAACTGATTAAACTCAAAGTGAGTATGTAAAAAGAAGAGTGGTACAATTCAAATACCTAATGTAATGGTCTGACTGAGATTCCCTGAGAACACAGCTTAATGGAATTTTGGCAAGTCTGTTGGAGGAGTTGATTACAATTTGATGTCAGATAGACTTACTTTTAAATACCAGTGCTATCAATAAGATCCATAATGCAGGATTAAAATACTCTGCAACTAGATGATATTGCTGTGGGGAAAGATTTGAAGTGGTGCCCCTGACATGGGAAAGGCTCTCTTTTGAGAAGGGAAATCCTTGTCTCCTTGGAGCTAAGCCTGGAGATCCGGACTAGGAAGGGGAGCTGCTTGAAATACCGAAGAGGTAGTAATTATTTCCTGTCTAATTGTCAGTAATAAGACAAGAGCCGCTTATCTCCTGTGACATGTTGAAGGAACACAAAGACTGTTGGGTGGGAGGCTTGCTGCCATCACAACTCTATTCTTGTCTCTGACATAAATTCAAAGGAACTTTTCTGCTTCTTAGAATGGGGGAATTGGTATGAAGGTGTGGACTCTGTTTAGAATTGTTGTATGTTTTGAGAATCTTTGTGTCTTTAATTGCTCACCTCAGTCACAATGTGCAGAATTAGCAGTTTGTGTAGTAGACTTTTCAGATATTTAAAGTAGATCATTAAATTTTACTGTAAACATGAAGGTTGAGCTTTTGTGCATTGATTAATCACACTAAATAAAGTATTTGTTAATTGTACTTGAGTTTCCAGCATTATGCAAATACTTTCCAATGGCATTTTGAAGTCTTAAAGCTGTACTTAATTAAGAGAGTTGGAAATTTGCCAATGGAGCTTACAGAATCTTGTTATAGCATCAGGGAGGTAATATAATGGGGGGGAGGGTAAAATGCCATTTCTCAAGCTGCAACATAGAAACTTGACAGTCATAAAATTTATCATGCTAAAATATGTGTCTTTGGTCAGTCATATTGAGGCTCTAAGTGCTATGAAAATGGAATTCAAAGTCAGTAAGTTATTTGTCATTCACAAAAGGTCTTACTGATAAGGAAAAACATATAGGATTTCTTATTCACTAGATTTTTATTTCAAAACCTCTGTTATTGGATTGTGATTTTAAGACATTAGATTTTTATTGCATCGTGTTCCATATAGTTTTTTTTAAATTTTTTAACATATAGAGGTTGTAGTGAGGCAGTCAGACAAAAAGAGGAATAAATCTTGGGAGGTATTGAGGAAAACCTGTACTGGGAAACTAAACAGATGCACAGAATGTGTTTTAATCCCTCAAGGCTCTTTAGATGTCAATTGGCTCATGTTTCTGGACACCATTTGTCAGATCATATTGAGCTATCTCAGGTTTATATTCCTGGGGATTGATTTTATTAATGAAGAACACGCCAGATAACTCAATGTTATCTGCTGTGAAAGATGACTTCTTCATGTCTCAGCAGCTGAAAGATGGCTTGATGACTATTTCTTAAATGTCAGAAGTTGAAGTGTGGGTTTACGGTATGAAGATTTTTAACAGCAAGCTGAAGAAACAACGGGGCATACTTTAGAACTTTCTGGTGAATGTTTATGATCAACTGGAACTATTTCAGGGTGTATTAGAGAGGAAGGGGCAAAGGAGGAGGAGGAGCCCTGAATTGCTGCTGTGAGAACTTGGTACACAGCACTCTCATCTTACAAGTAAATGCCAAATATTTCCCCATCTATAAAGAAAATGACGTGGGGTTGCAAAGAGTAATTAGAATAAGAAAAAAATACATGTTACAGAAATAACAAATAGGAGATAGGACTAGGAAGTAATGAGATATATTCTTAACGAGCCCATGGATTTTATTTCATACCTCCTATTGTTTTGTATGTTAAAGGGAAACAGACTCTAAACTCATCTATACTAAATTTTAATTTCCAAGTTTGTCAGTCAAAACCAAGTGATCATGTAGATTCAAAATAAGAACTTGCTTAAATAAAAAAATGAGTATTTAAAATTATGCCTGTGTCTGACTTTGTCTGAATCACAACAGTTTAACCCTGTAACTATTCCTTAGGGGTTCCTAAAGCCTTCTATTGGAGCAGGCTTTTTTTTTTTTAATTTTAGGTTAATGTGAGTATACGAACAACTAGGTTTCAATGTTTGCATTTGTTAGGCAAAGTCTCTCTTGTAGCTGTGTCCTGCACCCAAAAAGTGTGCCATGTACTGTTACGTTGTGCCCATTAAGTGGGAGCACATTTATCCCCCTCCTTTTTCTCCTCCCTTCCCAACTTGAATTGAATTAAGTTTTTCTTTTATGTGGGCATGTATTAGATTGTCTGCTGGCTCATATGCGTATCAAGTACATTGGATATTTGCTTTTCTATTCTTGTGATACTTTACTAAGGAAAATGTGGTTAATACAAAAGATGTAAAGTCTTCCTTTTTATGGCTAATAGTATTCCATGTATACATATACCACAGTTTGTTAATCCACCCCTGTGTTGATGGGTATTTATGTTGTTTCTACATCTTAACAACTGTAAATTGAGCCACGATAAACAATCTAATGCAAATGTCTTTTTTTTTTTTTGCTGCTTTGTATGAAATTTAGTTTTTTTTTTTTTATAATTTTATTGAATCATAATTCTGTACATTGGTGCAATCATAGGGCACGATTCATATACATTCAGAAATGTTTTGATCGTACTGTGACAGATAGCCTTCATGGCATTTTCTTGATCACTATATAAAGACATTGATACTCTACATTTAATAAGTTTCCCCAGTACTCTGCTAAGATGCACCATAGATGTGATCCCACCAATTTCCCTCCCTCCACCCATACTCCCCCCTCCCCTCCCCTCCCTTTCCCCTTTCCCTGTATTCCTATGCTAATAATTGGGTTATAGCCTTCATATGAAAGCTATAAATTAGCTTCATATTAGGGCTGAGTACATTGGATACTTTTTCTTCCATTCTTGAGATACTTTGCTAAGAAGAACATGTTCCAGCTCCATCCATGTAAACACAAAAGAGGTAAAGTCTCC